>CAKALU010057957.1:0-19907 GCA_916700995.1 Hozukius guyotensis
CAAACGGACAAACTAGGCAGCGCTGATCAATTATGAATTAATATTTTGTGACTGTAATGCCTATTTCTCTTCTCAAATGTTTTCAGAAACATCTCGAGGCAAGAAATAGGCATTCATATTTGATCAACGCTGCATAGTTTGACCGTTTGATCGGAGTCTGTGAGTGATTGACAGCTGCCTCCTGAATGAACAGCCAATAGGAACGCTCTCTCTCTGAAATGACCTGTGATTGGCCAAACCCAAATTTTTCTAAAGCCTGAAAACAGAGCCATGAGGAGGTGCAGAAGTCTAGTTTTCTCTCAGAACACTTGAATTACAATATGCTGAGAGTTTTTTATAGAATTTTTGCCCAATGATGCCAAAAACATTCAGCCTACTGCAGATTTATCAGTGGCAGCGGGATGCTGGTTCAATGACAGAACCTTCCAGGAGCACAAGAGGGGAACGTATATGACTCACCCAGTTACAGGTGAACCCCCCGCAATACCAAAGCCCGCTGGCCACCTCCATGCTTTCTCTTCATCTCTCCAGCCTTCTAAGAAGATATCCTCGCCAGAAGAAAGAGGGGCGACCTGGAAAGCATGGCCTCACCGTGGCCTCGTATTGTTCAAACACACTATTGAGTGTGAACCCTCTAAAAGGCCCGGAAGCCATTACTTTGTCACGAGAAGCGCTGAAAAACCTCCTACGCCACCTGAAGGGTTGTAAGGAGCATTATGGTCAGTGCATAGTGTTTTTCTTGCCTCCCACTCCTAAATGTTTGAGTGACAACGGATATCAGCTATTTGTATCCTCGACTCCACCTGCTATGACGTCACCAAGCAGCAGCATGTCAACAGTCTACTTTTGATTGTTTTTTTGCCACCATTGTTCTAGTTCTATGAGCAGAGTTAAAGGAGCAGTCCGCAGATTGCACACGTGAAGATATGTTGATTCTTAATGAAAAGTGCTATTTAACCTAAGAAAAAAAGTTGTATAATGTCTTCGGCAGTTCTAGAGGGAGCTTTGGGAAAGTTTGAGAAAATAACCCTGGTGATGTCATTAGGGGTTATTCCTGGATGGGGCTTGAGACTTAAAGGTGCAGTGTGTAGGATTTGGCGGCATCTAGCGGTGAGGTTGCAGTTTGCAACCAACTGAAAATTCTCCCAAGTGCCAAGCGTGAAGGAGAACTATGGTGGCCAATGCGAAAACGTGAATGGCCCTATCTAGAGCCAGTGTTTGGTTTGTCGGTTCTGGACATACACTGTATTAAATAAGAAATGGACGTCGTATTAACACAATAGATTTTCCTGGAGGTTGTAGCGGGCTCAGTTTTAAAGCTAGAGTGAAGATACAGGTATCATATAAAACTAGAAAACCTAAAGAATCCATTGGAGGAAGACTAAATAAGGCCTGAAACTTACACTAAATTTAGGCGAGGAAAAACTGTCATGGCCATTTTCAAAGGGGTCCCTTGACCTCTGACCTCAAGATATGTGAAAGAAAATGGGTTCTATGGGTACCCACAAGTCTCCCCTTTACAGACATGCCCACTTTATGATAATCACATGCAGTTTGGGGCAAATCATAGTCAAGTCAGCACACTAACACACTGACAGCTGTTGCTGCCTTTTGGGCTGCAGTTTGCATTGTTATTGATATGATTAAATACTCAACAAATCTCCCTTTAAGGTACATTTTGAACAGATACAAAATGAGTGATTCATTTGCGATTAATCGTGATTAAATATTTTAATCGATTGACAGCCCTACTGTTAACTTAATATTCCAAAGTAATTGGGATATTTGGGATCTTGTTTTTTGGGGATAATTTTGTTTTAAGGCCATTGTTTGTGATTGGGGCTGGTAACATTAACAGTAGACTTTCTGTTAGAAAATTCGCTCTGAACCAGTCAGCCATTCATTGCACAACATAATGGGGCATCTTGTATTAAAAGTAGAATATAATCTTGAAAACAAGCTGACCAATTAATATCAAATTGGTAATGGCAATAATAATTTCAAACATTTTAAACCACTTAGAGATAATAAAACAATAAAATTCCACCACAGTGGTGCTTTGAAGATTAAGATTCATGGGAGACCTCCTCATATTCAATGTTTTTTAATCATGTTTACTGATTGCCGGTGCAGAATTCTCCAGGTGTGTAATTGTAATTCTGTGGCTCTTCCAGGTCCTGAAGGGGGGAGTGTTCAATTCAGGGCAGAATCTATTTCATGTCTAATAAACACCTGCCGCAAGATTTGATAAAAGGCCCCTCAGCTAAACCTTTCTAATTGAGAGGCATTGCCTCTTGCTGCTCTAATTCTTGCTCCCATTCATTTCTTCACAGTGGTGTTGCGCCCGCCGCTGGTCAGCGGTTGTAGAGGCGGCGCCTTCTTCCTCTCAGCGAACATTTCCTGCCTGTGACAGCCCCTCTCCGGGGAGTGACACTCATTCTAGTCTGGTGGAGTGAGAGCAGAGCCCAGAATACACTTCAGTAGTAAAGCAGACTACACACCAGGGCCAAAGAGACTAGTGCTTCACCTTTACTTGACCTTGTATGGACTAAGTTGCTCTCAGCAGGCAGCGGCCGGGCGCTGCTGCTGCTGCTCCGACAGAGAAAAGCGGAGTGCGAGCCAGACCACAGCCGTGGCAGCCCCGCAGCAGTGAGTCAACACAGGACAGCTCGGATACAGACAATGACACACTCATCCCCTCAGGGCGGCTGAATGATATTACATGTTGGGTTCAGACACAGGTGACGCTCTGTTATAAATAACTAAATGATTATAATACAGTGGTTGGTTAAGCACTGAGCTGCGCATAAATGTAACGTCACGAAAGTGCAGCAATTAAAGGAGCCATTAATCACCGCCAGACATCCCCCCATATGAAACTGTAACCGGCAAAATCAATGAATTGCCCAAAGCTCAAAGGCTTTTATGCTTTATTTTACAATGGAAATGCAATTCAGTTGAAGAGTTTCTGCACGCCACATGAATGCCCTTTTTGACTTTCAAAAGAGAGTGCTCCAGGCAAAGGTAATTCATGCCAGGGAAGAAAAGAAAGAAACCTTTGTGCAGGCAGGAGAAAGTACTCTGTGACTCACAGCCTGATTTCTCCTCCTTGTCACACACAGAGCCTTTTTTTTTTCCACCGGGGCACAAATCACTCATGAACAATTGTATATTCTGTAATAGCATCATAACAGGGTTTTCATTCATTCAGTCTCTCTCTGCTTATTCACCTATTCTGGATCATCAGAGCCTTTTAGGGCTGCAAGTAACAAATATTTTCATTGTCGATTAATCCGTCGTTATTTTCTCGATTAATTGATTTGTTGTTTGGTTTATAAAATGTCAGAAAATGGTGAAATCAGTGTTTCCCAAAGCTCAAGATGACGTCCTCAAATGTCTCGTTTTGTCTAAAACACAAATAGATTCAGTTTACTGTCACATAAGACAAAGAAAAGCAGCAAATACTCACAACCGGGGAGCTGGAGTCAAAGCATGTTTGGCATGTTTGATGGAAAAAATGACTGAATTAATTGATTATCAAAATAGTTGTAGATTAATTTCCTGTCAATAGTTTAATTGATGAATTGTTTCAGCTGTAGACTTATGTACTAGCCTTCATTATAGATGATGTGCTTTGACCACATTGTTAATGCCATGATAATAAAATGCCAAAATAAACAGTAGGGCTGCCACTAACAATTATTTTCATTGTCGATAAATCTGTTGATTATTTGCTCGATTAGTTGTTTAGTCTATAAAATGTCAGAAAATGGCGAAAAATGTCAATCAGTGCCCAAGATGACGTCCTCAAATGTCTTGTTTTGTCCACAATTTAAAGATATTCAGTTTACTGTCATAGTGGAGTAAAGAAACCAGAAAATATTCACATTTAAGAAGCTGGAATCGGAGAATTTAGACTTCTTTTTCTTAGAAAATGACTCAAACCGATTAATCGATTATCAAAATAGTTGACAATTAATTTAATAGTTAACAACTAATCGATTAATTGTTCTAGGGGTGTAACGATACATTGATCTGGATCTATATGTATCGATTCAAGGTTCAATGACCCAATATTATCGATGCAAAGTGAAAATATCGATAGATATCATTATTAGGATGCGTCTTTATTTTGAAATTGCCACTTTATAGTTATTCTTTTTACTAAAAAGAATAGATGGTCCATCCATCCATCCATTTTCTTCTGCTTATCCGGGGGCTGGGTCGCGGGGTCAGCAGGCTTAGCAGGGAACTCCTGACGTCTCCCCAGCACATTTTTCCAGCTCTTCCTGGGGGACCCGAGGCGTTCCCAGGCCAGACAAGATATATAAACAGTATGTTCTGGGTCTACCCCGGGGCCTCTTACCAGTTGGCCGTGCCCAGAAAAAGCCTCCAGGAGGCATCCTGATCAGATGCCCGAACCACCTCAGCTGGCCCCTTTCGACGCGAAGGAGCAGCGGCTCCGAGCTCCCTCCGGATGTCTGAGCTCCTCGCCCTATCTCTGAGGCTGAGCCCAGCCACCATATGCCGATCAATGTATTAAATGTCTGGAGGAGCCTGGTAATAAAATTGTCAAATCATATTTTAGTTGCTTTTTGTGAGTTGATATAAATGTAACTGATTGTGTGAAATGGCCATATGATATGATATCATATCGCTATCGATATGGGATGATATCATATGCCCATTTCAGACCCCTGAATTGAATCAAATCGGAATCGTATCGTGACTTTGTGATATCAGCAAATATCATATCATTGTCCAAAGAATCAATATAATATCGTATCATGATGAACATTGTGATTTACAGCCCTACTTTGTGCAAAGCGCAGATTGAAAGGTTGCCAGTCCATCACGGTGAACATATTCATAATGAGATCAACACCTGTTGATACATAACTGTAAATGCAGGAACAACATGCAAACTTCACAACCCCTTGGGCGTTCAGCGCTGCCCACTCAGCCTCCGCATAACTTTCTCTGCTTTTATGAAATCAGACACATACGTTAATGTTAGCAGATCGTTGCTGGGTTACATGCAGATGTGTTTCAGCTTCGATACGGTGTTGTCACTAATAAGCTTTCTATGGAGAATTAATGTGGAAGATTATGTGACAACATTAGAGGCAATGTCACTGTGACAGGATGCAAATGAGGCTGCCATGTATGGATGTATGATTTCTTTTCCTTGCTGTTCTGTGAGGTTGTAATGTTATACTTTGAATGGGAGAAAGACTCTCACAGACTAGGCCTCTTTTTTTAGGTGTAAATCTTCTCTACTTGTGCCTGAGGTGTGAAACGAAAAAATGTAAATGTTCAGCAGAAAAGGATACAGAGGTGAAACATTGCACAAGGTTGTAGAAGAGAGTCAGGATCCTTCAGGCGCTTGATAATGTTCTGACCCCAATGTAAATCCATCAGTGCCATTTTGCTAATGAACTGATCTATGATTTACGCTGTCAGTGGAGCTCGTTTCCTGCCGCCGCCGCCGCCGCCTCTCGCAAAGTGCTGACGGTGCCGCTCTGCATTCGGGCAGACCTTTTGTGTTATTGTGAGTAAGCTGATTTGTGTTATTCATCTTAAATCCCTGATCCAGTCTGGCTGTCAGTTGATAACTTTGGGTCACTGCATACACAAGGAGAAGAAATACTTTAGGGGGAAAGTTTTATTACATAAAACCAATTACTGAGCTACTCCGGGTGCCTTCTGTTTGCATACAGATCTTGTGCTTATGTAATTCACCATGCATAATCAAGATGCCTTATGCAAAAAAACAAAAAATGTGTGTGTGTGTATAGCGCTTTTTGCAAACATTTACATTATTATTACAGTTGACTAAGTGGCCATTAACGCTAAAACAAAAGAACGCATAGGTGCACAAATGTTTTATTTCTACACGCAAGTCAAATCCCCCGTGAGGTCTCTCCTCATGTGATCGCAAGGTGTGATGGGAAAAGGTAAGAGCCGTGGGACATCTGTGGCATAAAGTGAACATCCTGGGGTTTAATGAGGCTTAATGTTGCAGATGCGAGTTTCCCGCTGAGTGAAGCTCACTTCACACAACCTGGAACTTTTCCGTGAGATGAGATTAACCAGTGGGGAAAAAAGGAAAGCAGAAAACATTCACCAGATTTTCTGTTTCTTGTTTTGTACCCAGAGAAATCTTACAATGTTATGCAACAACAGCCAATAAGTTAAATGAGTACAACTCCATCCACAAGATATCAGGCATACATACATAACTTACACTGACATCACGACATTGACAAACTCTTAACACCAACCCGTTATCACGGGAAGGCGTATGAATAGCATGAAATCCACATATCATGAGGACACATTTTAGGCTTTTTGAGTGTAATTTCTATATGCCACACAAAAACTACGGCAACGTCCACAGTAAGGTTTATGCAACCAAACCAAGTTGGTTCAGGAAAAACATCATGGTTAGGCTTAAAATAAGTACGTAAACTAAGTAAAATACGTACAGTAACAAGAGGGTGGCTGTGGCTCAGAGGGTAGAGCAGGTTGTCCACCAATCGGAAGGTCGGTGGTTCGATCCCCGGCTGCTCCGGGTCACATGTCGATGTGTCCTTCAGCAAGACACTTAACCCCAAATTGCTTCCGAGGCATAGCCATTGGTGTGTGAATGAGTATTTAGATTAGATCCTGATTGGCAAAGTTGGCACCTTAGCAGCCTCTGCCATGAATGGGTGAATGCTGACATGTAGTGTCTAGACTAGAAAAGCGCTATATAAATGCAAGTCAATTTACCAAAGTAACATAAGTACAGAAATCATCACAAACGTCACTAAAAACTCATCACTAATGTAACTTGCAAAACAAAACACCAGTGGTGTCCTGGTTGAAAGTCGTGTAATTATTTTGATTTTGATTTCTCATCTTATCAAGTTGTTTCTTACTCAATAGAAATAAGGTCTGTGGTTAACACAAGCTGAAGAGATTTTAACGTTTTGTTCTACGATATAAAATACATCAATAAATACCCCACACGCGAATATTGAAGCCTTTTTTTGTCTTAAAAAAGGCGGTTGCTAACAAGTGTCTAAATGAGACTAATAAACGTCATCACGCCGACCCATCCGCCTTTACGGCCTTGTTGTGTATACTCGCACTCATGCTACCATTGTGTAGTTCGTTTATAGACTAACGTTAGCTTTTTACTTCTGCCGATTGCATTTACATTTCAAAAATCATAAAAGTGGTGTTCATTTGTGAAGATTATCTTTCCGAACAAAACTTGTAAGTATCATAAATGTTTGTTTGCCACAGAGTTTATTTTCTGCACCAGGGCGATGCTAACTTTCTGGTTGGCCGACAAAAATACGTCATCCCTGCACCACTCTACTAAGAACAATGGACAAAACTACAAAAAACATCACCCAAGTTATAATAAACCAGAATTATCCTTTTAGTTTGAGTGCAAGAGGATTTGTGTTTGCTCTGTCATTCCTGTTATTAGAGCCCACAAGCTTCCACGCGTTTGTTAAATAATTCTCTTCAAATAAATATACACTTTGTGATTCAACTTCAGTATATTTTTGAATGGCAAGTACAAGCTCAGGGCCAATATCAATAATTCCAATTCCCCGCTCTCCCAAGGCAGAGCGAGAGAGACAGATATTTGTGTCTTTCCACATGATATTGTCCTCAGGTCTGATTTCATGAGGCATTTTTCATTGATTGTTTAGTTTTCAGCCGCAGAAACGCTGTGATGAAAGTTAATGACGTGTGCCTGGTCGTCCTACAACACTGTTAATTATTTTCAGTCCGTGGGTGGCGAGGTCGCGGTGTGAAATGGCACTGCTCCAGTTTGTTTGAGTGATTTCCCTAATTGACAGCCCGGCAGCGATATGATTTGTAATATATACATGTGTGTGTGTGTGTGTATTGCCGTGGCGATTGCATAACGCAGACAGACGAATCAGTGGTGGGGGAACGGGGGAATCCTAACTAAATTTGGAGATAATAGCAGATGCTCTGCTGTCTGCCCAAACATCTCCAGAGAGACCTGTCTACAAGGGTGGGAGAAGGGGTCTGGGTGAGTGTTGAGACGTGGTGTCTGATGCCATGTCTTCTTCATGTTGTGTTAGCGATTCAGGCTGGCTATTCTCACCTTCGCCGCCGTCCCGCCGTCACGTCAACCTTGACACACTCTCAGCCAGTCAGACACGGCTCCGTGTTGCTCATCGTCAGAGAGCCTCGGGGATAAATGGACCTGAGTGTTGACGAAATGGCTGTAATTTTATGAAGAGGGGCGAGGAGCTGTGTCTCTTTATTCGGCTAACCTGATTACAGACCTTCTCTTCGCCCGTGTGAGCACAGTGTAATCTAAAAGCAACACCTGGGCCACTAGGCGATGCAAAATAGACGGCATGCCAAAGTACTGGGCTGGCACACCCCCGAAATGAATTAAGGAGGGCTATTCAGGTCTGTCCTGACCTTGGGGAGATGTGCACACTGGTTTCTGCTCTCGGAGAAACAAGCTGAATACAGTCTTTTATTACAGAGTCACTGTGAGATGTGTAATGTATGTTAATCCATCTGGGATTGGGAGGAGGAGAGCCAGGTACCGAAGGGACGAAAATGATGGCGTTAAAGAAGAGAAGGAGAAGGAGGTAGAGAAGGAGAGGAAATTGGTTCAAACGGGACAGTGAAGGAGACCGGTCGAGGGAGAAAGAGACATTGAGGAAGTGATAGAGAGGTGACAGGCAGACAGATAGAGCCAACAGAGGGAACAGACAGAGAGAGCCAGGATAGACAGATGGAAAGACAAGGGCACATTCACACTGCAGCTCCCTGATTCAGATTTTTGTCACACGTCAAGTGTAACACAGATTTGATATTTTCTAGTAAATGCGATGCAAAGAGCAGCATGACATCTATTTTTTTTTTTTTTCCTGGTCTGAACCGGTGGACCACAGAAAATCGTGTTCTGATGCATGTGACGGGCATGCAAGTTGACAGTGCTGCCATGACGATAAGAAAAGAATATAATTCACCTGACAGCTGACATAATGTTGTTGTCCATGCCTGCATGGCTGAGCAGGCTCTAAAGCAAGACATGTAACTTATGAGAGAATAAATAGCACATTCATTCCTTTAAATCAGCCCGTTCTCATTCCCAGGGCATGGAATACCAACGCTTTGTCACACCCCTCGGCGGGTGATACCAACGAGGCACCCTTTAGCGCCTGTATGAGACACATCGGGCTTTCAATGAACTATTATGTAAACCCGTCAATATTAAACGCTCAGAGAAAGTGCTCTGGTGACGCAGTTTGAAAAGCAAAAAGACACACTAAGGAATGGCGGGAGGGGAGGTGGATGCGTCCAACAAACACAAGGCTTTCATCCAGGAGACCGCTGTTTGTGTCCCATGTTCACAACGTCACATTTGCAGTGTAAAAACATAGTAATTTTAAGCCCAACTATGATGTTTTTTCTTAAACCTAACTAAGTGGTTTTGTTACCTTAACCTAAGCAAGAGTTTTTCTTTAATTCACAACATTAAGCATGTATTTACTGCGACCGTTAAGTGATGCCAAGAGGTCTGACACAGCCTCAGTATGTGACGAGTTGGGATGAAACATGTTAAATGAAAACTTGTATTCATAAGCAATAAAACGCACCCTCAATAGATTCAGCACACGGAGGAGTTTTGCTGCTACAGGCAGGCTCACTCAATTTATTCCAGTGAAAATGAAACAATCATGTTGGACTGTGACATGCAAATTTGTGCCGTTGACCAACAAGCAAGCTGTCTTGTCACTGCTGACCTTTGAGGAAACAAAGAGTCGAAAATGGAGGATGCTGTTGTGGCACATTAGCTGTGTTGCACAATCCAAATTTTATTTGTCGCAATATAAACTACTGCACAAAAGAAATTATGTTTTGGAGACAGTTACAAGACAGGAGTCGATGAATAAACCGTGTGAACTTATTCTCCTGTTAGCGACCGAGCTAACGGTGGCTAACAAGCATGTTCCTGAATGATGAATAAGTAAAACTGAAAAGATTCAGTTGAAATCTGCAGGTTGAGAAGACAGAAACAGTTTTGAGTGGCAGTCTAATCAATGTTCACAACCTGCAGCTACAACCTGAATATGAGATAAGATAGAACCCAATTCAACTTTAAGGACATTTTACACATAGCAGCAGAAAAATATAAAATGTTGATTAAATATGTATTTACACATTGAAATAACAGTAGTCTACTGACATATGCCATACCTTAATTTAGGAAATAAGGTGAGAGAAAGTGGAGGGAAACACTATTCAATACTTCGACACAATGCCGAAGTCATTCATGGATTGAAGGTAAGTTAGCGACAGCTGATATGACCGTCAGGTTTTCATTTTTATCCGGTGAAAGTGACGACAGACGCTGGCAAAAAGTGAGAAGCTGTTATAATGTTTGGTACACTGAGCTTCGTTAATGAGAGTCAGAACTAGGGATGGATTTTATTGATAATACTAGCCTACTGTTATCGATACTATTGGTCCTGTATTATATTTTTTCCTACTTTTAATAATTTTTTCTTTTTTAAAGAATAACTTTTTAAAACTTTAAACTTTATCACATTCGTCATATACATACAGGTAAATACCTGAAATTTGACCTCTGCATTTAAGCCATCCTAAGCATTTAGGAGCAGTTGGGTTCAGTGTCTCGCTCAAGGACACTTTGACATGCAGACAGTATCCGGGGATCAAACTGCCAACCTTGCTGTTAAAGGACAACCCACTCCCACTGAGCTACCGCCGCCCACAATAAATCAGAATATAAATAAAGTAGCCTAATATTTACAACAGCAAAGTCAGTTATTATATAAACTATAAAGTTTATATGTTGACTTTGCGGTTGATATTATCATATCTCTGGATACAAATCGAAATTCTAAATAAAATATATACTGTAGTATTCCTGACATTAAACACTGAGTGAGTTCACAGCACATAGACTCAATAGTCACTATCATTCATCCTGTCCACCGTCACCTTGCCGCTCACTGCTGCTGTAGAAGGAGGAGGGGACACTCTGCGGGCAAAAAAGGGTTGAAAACATCACTTTTCTCAGTTTATACTTGTGCTACGGATGTTTTGATAAATTGCACTTATTGCCCTTTTACTCGTGAAGGTTTTATTGCACTTACAGTAGTTGTTAAAGCGGAAAATGTTATCTTTCACTTCTCTCCGCAGCCGTGTGTGTGTGTGTGTGTGTGTGTGTGTGTGTGTGTGTGTGTGAGTGTGTGTTGCTCAGCCCCGCCCTCGGGCCGACACCGAGCAGAGGCAGACAGATGAGAGGCTGCATGCGTGATCATAAATTACACCAAAACCATATTTTCCGATCCACTAATCTCACTCACTGCTTTCTTAAACAACAATAAAATACTCCGGGTTCTTACACATTTAGAACCAGTTCCAATTTAGAACCGGGTTTTGGGGGGAACCCCTAGGAAAGCTCTCACTATAGAGCCCTGATTAGTGTCTGTGCGTAGATCACCGTCTATATCACAAAGTAAATGGAATAATATAAACACGTTTACTGTGTGGAATACTGTATATTAAAGCAGGATACGACCTGATCACATACACTAGGCCCACATACATTTAGTGTTGCTGCGGTGAACTATAAATCAAAACCTACCCTTCTGATGAGATGGGACTCCAGGTAAATTCTGCTTATGGTCTGTATGACCAGTAGCTTAACATGGAAGACTTTAGGGATGTACCGATCCAACTTTTTCAGTCCTGATACCGATAGTGATACCTGGGCTTTAGTTATCGGTCGATACCGAGTACCGATCCGATCCGGTCATTAATTAAGCTTTACGGCTCACTGTGTGGAAGTGACTGGGATCAGTCACACTAACTTTGTAAAACTAAATGTGACAAATGAATACATAGATATAAATGTACTGTATTGTTATTTATCATGAAAATAATAAATCGTACACCAGCAACTTGGTAAAAAAAATCTTCAAAATGAACAGGAATTACAATTCAAGTCTTTAATGTATATAGTATATAAACATAGACCTACATTGAACAGATCGACCCCATTGTCACCGATACCCGATCCAGCTATTTGACTCAGTATCGGCCTGATATCCGATCCGGCATCGGTATATCTCTAGAAAACTTTACGGAGATATTTCTGTGAAACTGACATAACTGGGTTAGTTAACTGACTTAATGCCTGTTCTCTATTTTGCTGCTGTTAAACTACCTTACATTTTATCATTAAGCCTACACTTACTTACTTTACTTACTTTACAGGAAGTGCCACTTGCTTTAAAGGTGCTAAATATGGGATTGGGAGCATGTCTTTTGCCTCTCAACGGCTCTCAACATGGCGACGGTGAGGCGTGGCTCGCAGGTAACGGCGCTAAACACTGCAAATAACCGCAAAAGTGCTGACAGAGATAACAGTGTTTAAGTGAAGGGGAACCGGAGGGTGGGTGGTACACTTCCGTGACGACGCTGTCAATTGGGGAGGCGTTGTCAGCTGTAACCGCTGTTTGTGAGCAGTGCAGAACGGCGGCCGTTGGCTTGCAAGTGGGGCACGCACACACGCAGGAACATGCACCAAAAGCACGCTCAGCCCGGCCCGGCTATGTCAACAGAGAAGCTCTGATTACAACGCACACAGAGGGAGAGTGACTTCATTCTCTGCTCAGGTAGACATTACTCCTCTCCATCTTTACATAGCAAATAGCTGTTTGCTGTTATATTAATGCTCTGAATATCAAACAGAGCACCTTTAACATAGAGGACCGTGAGATAGAACAAAGGGAATGAAAGTCATGTAGCTGACCTGCGAGGTATTGGGGAGCCTCAGTTAAAACAAATCTTAAAAACACATACTGCAGATTGTATAAAGGAATAGTAGGATTAGTACAGCAGATGCGATGACTCTTGACAGAACTGACGTGACCAGATGTGAACAGCCGAGGTGTGAACGCAGACACAAAGAGCTGATGGAAGCACAGCTAAGGCTCCAGTCATATCACTCAGCTCACGCCAGCCCTTCCTGTCTCCACCTATTGAGTCGGAGAGCGAGAGGCGCCTGGGCTGCACCAGCAGCTGTGGGATCAGGTGGCTATTCTTCGCAGGGCCCAGGCCATACGATCCTGTCCCGCCGTCCTTCCTCCCTCGCCTCTCCCACAACTGATCAGCATGCACGCTGTCCGCCTGCCAAGAAGAGCGAGGGAGAGGATGCTCTAATCTACGGCTGCCGTGATGACTTTGAGGTGCCCAGTCGTCACCTCCCGTTCCCTCTCACCTCACCCTCTTCCTCCCCACAGTCGTAATCCTGTAGCTGTCAGTGGGCGGAGAGTTATGCTCTGACCAGCGAGAGGGCATTTTGTCATAGAGATGAAAAGTGGGGGAAAAGAATGTGGGCAGCGGAGGCCTATAAACTTGTTTTATTGCGTTGCAGAGAGGCGCTTCCGTGGAGCACATGCTTTTAATTAATGACACCCCCACCTGACCCTGCGCTACTTTGGGCTGTACATCCAACAGCCGGAGCGCCCTGAGCCTCAAGCAGAGAACCGCCTCGGCACTGCATGGACTTGAACTGAACTAATGGGGCATAATTTACAGCTGCGATATTTGCCTATTATTCTCAGCATGATCAGCCCTTTAGTTGTAACAAGTTATCACAACTTTGAGTGTTGAAGCATTACCATGCTGGGGAAATAGCTCTTTATTCTAACAGACAAGTGCAGTGAAATTGGAGCTTTGATCCTGATTTATAAGATTAAATTAGTTTTTTTGTAACGGTAACCTGTTTAATTCCTAGGATGTTATCATTGCGTCAACGTATCCTCATACGATATGATATCTTACGAAAAATTATTCCACATTTTTTGTACATTTTCCTACAAATGTCCAGCAACACGTGTCAATTTCCGCTCCAGTCTTTTCAAAATAAACTTCCGTCTTCACAGGAAACACCTTAGGTTTGGGCAAAAAACTACTTAGTTAGGTTTAGGTAACAAAACTATTTGTTTAGGAAAATATTGTTTTTGGGTTTAAATAACACTGGAAGTGGCGTAACTCACGTACTGAAGTTACGTGACAAAAACTATTTAATTGGGTGTAGAAAAATATCAACTTGGTTAGGTTTAGGGAACAAAACTACTCAGTTAGGTTTAGGAAAAGATTGACTTAGTTAGGTTTAGGAAAATATCGACTTGGTTAGATTAAGGCAACAAAACGACTCAGTTAGGTTTAGGAAAAGATCGTGGTTTGGGTTGAAATAACTCCAGATGTGGCGTAACTTAAGTACGGAAGCTACGTGACAAATAAATCAACGTTGATTCTGATTTCACACGGGGTAAGAACACCGGTCTCCGGGGCGGAAGTCTGATGTTTTTTGACCCACCCATCAACCTTGACCTCCTCCGTTTGTCGCTCTTTATATTTCCTAGTTCACGATTACGTGGATTACATACAAATTGATTTTGGATATATACAAATTAAAGTGCATTATTTTTTGTAGGTATAGCTACGAACGGTGTATGAGAACAGCCTGATTGTGTATACGTGCAGTACTGCATTATCATAAACTAATACTTTTGATGATACTATGTGAAATGCATTGTGAATGCAGAGCTGCTTGTCAGGGAGGATATGAAAAATACATGGGATTCAGGTAGGGAAAGTGCGGGCTAACATCAAAGCCATCACACAAAAGACAAGAAGAGTGGCCTTATGAAAGATTGATGAGGCACTTAAAACTAAGATTAAAAAAGTATCGAGGAAAACAAAAAGGAATCTTCTATAACTCATCATAAACAACGGAGGGGCGTCGCTTTCACAAGAGAACTCCTGAAATATAGATTACTGGATTTGCGACCTGGAATGACCGGCGTGCTGTACAAAGTCTGTCTTTCTCAGCTGTGATGGGCCTTGATAGTGGGTCATGTATTATGGATGCCGCAGCAGAAGGAAGTGGGAAGAGTTCCCTGCCCTCCACTGTTTTATTAATCCTTCAACATTTGATCTTAGACCGTTGACCTGGGATCTTTTTGTGTTTTTGGAGAGGGGCGTATAAACAACCAGAAAGATATGACGAATAAAAGAGGAGGTATTTGCTTTGAATCGACGTCAGACGCAGTATAGTCCTGTCCCTCGCAGTCTCACAGTGGTGCAGCAAAAGCTTTTCAAACAATTAGAAAAGTCGGTCATTGATTGAAGGCGTATGAGTCTCTGTTGGCATAAGACAGAGGCTTTATTGCTGCAAGGGGCTTCTTTTAAAGTGTTCAGACAGTTTGGTGCCTGGTGTGTGAAATCTGTGATATCAATACTGAAATCGGAGTCTCTCTCTCTCTCTCTCTCTCTCTCTCTCTCTCTCACACACACACACACACACTTACAGATGTAGGTAGGCCTAGATCTGTGCCTTGAACTTGAATTGCTTGCTTATCAGGCTTACCACTCCTAGTCTGTTTGAAGCTAACTGCTGTAGCTGTAAAATACAGAAGCAACTATACTTTCCCGACAAAATCCAGAGGTTGTTCAGAGTTTTTACCACCCGAACAAAAACGTCTCTAGGGATGACAAAGTGGGCGTGTCGGTTGGTGCGACCCCTGGTGGTCCGCGAATAGATTTGGTAAAATATTGCGTTTTTAATTTGAAATTCAAATGAACTTTCTGCGAGCGACTCCAAAGCCTAGTAGCGAGTAGCATACAGATGTGTTTGTTTTTACTGCGCGACCGGCTCAATGTGGACCCCGATATGAGACTAAAACTCTCCAGTTTGGCGCCAGATATTGTTTTGCCGATATCTCAGCATAAGCAGCACAATTCTTCCCACTAAGTTGCCAACAGAGACAATGATGCCTGAGTAAGCTATGCTATTTGTAAAACTGTCATTTAATTTGGCAGTAATTTGTAAAATAGTAGGTCTGTACCGAAAGCATTTTATTTTTTTCTTACATTCTGCTTTGATTGAGGTTTTACAATGAAGCTGTCATCACATTTTATGACATTATCAACCTAGAAATGGGGGAAATATGATTGTGTGTTGTCGTTATATAAATGTAATTTGTGGTGCTGTTAGATTGCTGCTAGATCACCCCGTTAATACAGGTGTGTGCGGGAGAGCAGTGAAAATGTTGTTTTTGAAAGGCTAAACGCCAACAAATATGAATTGAAGCAAAATATTTCATTAGATAAAAACATGAAACATGAATTTTGGAAATGATAACATCTATCTTTTTTTCAATAACTTCTGACTTTTGGACTGAGGACTGATAATTAGTACAGAGACGACTGAGCACCGTATTGCCTACTGTGCATTTGAGAGACTGACAGAGCGAGGGGAAGAGAAGATGGACGGTGCTCTACTGCATGCAATTTTTCTGTAAGTTAATAATATCAAATTGAATATCAACGTTATGAATGATGCCTCGAACTATGTTGTAGTAGGAGGCCTATTGTTTTTGGGTTATTTGGGGAGTTAGGTGGTCCGTGAGGTTTTTTTGATTGGATAAGTGGTCCTTGGTCTGAAAAAGTTTCAGAAACACTAGTCCAGACTGAAATATCTCAACAACTACCCATGGTCCCTACAGGATGATCTTTTCATCTAGTGCCAACGACATGTTGACATTTTGTTTTTCAATAAAATCTCTCTGAAACTATTGGATGGATTGCTATGAAATCTGGTGCAGATATCTATTGTGCTCAGAGGAAGAATCTTAACGATGTTGGTGATCTGGTGAACTTTCGTCTACAGCATCACCAGCAGGTCAAACTTATTCAGTAAAATATCACAGCATCCACCAGAAGGATTCACACAAAATGTTGCACAGACATTTGTGGCTCCCAGATGATGAGTCCTAATGATTTTTGATGATCCCCTGACTTTTCTTCTATAGCGACAATTTAGCTCAAAGCACCACTGTGCCTAAGTACAGCTTCACAGAGCCACCAGCATGGCTGTAGTCTTGTTTATTGCTGCCCCCAATTCACCCCTCACTGTCAGGTCTTCATCATCTATCGCCACATAAAAAATATTATCAAAGACCCATCTTTTTACAACTAATCCGTAAAATCAACTACATAATTGCTTTCATTTAGTCTATTATGCTTAATAATCTATTTATCTGCTTACTTTAATTTTAATTAAAATGATTTAAAATCAAAATGTATATTTAATTGACCCATCGCTAAGCCCCGCCCCCCGCTGTTACTCCATCAAGCTGTCAGAGCGACCATGGAGCCCACACACTGCACTCTCTGCATAAATATCTACCAAAAACAAAAAAGCAATTTCAGAGAGAGAAGCAGACAGAAAGATTTACAATATGCGTTTGGAGAATATATCAGGATGTCAAACTGATTCAGCGGCGAAAACAAGTTAAAAAGATAAAGATAGAAGCTGCAGCCTGATGTTACAGATCACATTGTAAAATCACCTGCCGGTCGAGACAGAAGACAATGAAATTAAGGAACAGCAACACAGTTCCTGTAAAGCCTGGTAGGTCTTTATTATATGTAGCCCTGTTACTATCATTAAAAAGCAAAAGCTGCATGTGTACACACTCAGTATACCTTCAGTGGTTTGCGTAGCATAGTGCTAGTTAATGATGTGCTAACATACTCTGCGAATGTTAGTTCCACAGATTTTGAAGTAGAAACTATGGATGTTATTAATTAACCGTTTTACCATTAACCGACATTAAGCATTTTAACCGATTAACGCTATCGGTTAAACGGTTAAAAGAAATACTAATAATTAATTAAAAAGCTGAGCAAAACTCAGAGGAGCGGCTCGACACTTTAGATAATGATGAGTCTGAGCTGGTGTTGCAAGATACAGGAAGTTGGCTCCCGTTTTAAACTACGGAGTTGTAGCCTCGTAGCATTTATTCACCATCAAATAACTGTACACACACACTGCTACACCTACAGTATGTTCACAGCTATAACTCCACCAACAACCCCACACTCACCGCCGCCACACACACTCGCTAAAGTTACACCGCGCTGGCAGACGCCACAGCTGCTAACGTAGCACAAACACACACACTGTTTGTCGGACACTCGCTATCGTTAGGTCGGGCAGACACACAGCTGACAATCTGCTAAACTAAACTAAATGGTGGAGACTTTTACTGGGAAAGTGGCTGCATGTCCACGAACATGGATGTAGACTCAGTTGTCTGTTGTGCTCATACACTGCAGCTGACGCACCGCTGCACGCGAGGAACAAATCTTGTCGGTTAACGGTTAATAATCGGTTAACGAGGGTCGGTTATCGTTACATTTTTTTTTTTTTCAAAATTAGCATCCCTAGTAAAAATGCAACATTTTAGAAACGGGTATCTCCTTCCAACCTCTCCGGGTAACGAGTATTACTGTTACACAACGTTTAACCACGACTAGTTTGAAATCCGCAAAACCAGCCTGAAAATGTAGAAAATGTGAAAAGATTGCATGAGAGTCTGCGGAGCAGAGAGCTGTATAATTGTCGGACACTGGTCAGAGATGGCTGATTCTACGCTATGATTGGCCAGTCTGCGTTCGAGGGGCGGGACTTAGCAATTGATCAATTTCTCTGTGAGGCACGTTGATCAACATGTTTTGTATAAATGTGCTCTATAAATATCTCAGCTTTACAAAATTATTAGCTACAGTGGATTGATCCTGAGAGCCCAACGCATAGAAGATCTACACTAACTCTGTATATTCATGGCATTAACGAAATTGCCTTTTTTAATATCCTGATTTAAGTTCATGGTACATTTCACATGACATCACACATCACTGTACATATACATACAGCAGCCACTGATTAGTGTGTCCTGACAAGTTGCCATCATACTGCGAGCATGTAAATCCCCTGGAGGGTGGAATTAGTCATATATTAATAACAACTTTTTAATTCCATCAGATGGGAGAGAGAGAGAGAGAAGGGGAGATAGAAAAGCAGTTATCCAACAGCCAAAGCTGGAATACAGATCATGTATTTTTAATGAGCTCATGGTAAGATCAGACATTGAAAAGGGCCAAACATCTCGGGGATATTTAGTTCCTCTAAACGCCACAAATGAAATGAACAAATGTTTTTGGGTTATGAAGTAAACAGCGGTGGCGGCGGCGACATCAGCGCACAGCGGCGCCTCTGGAGGGACGGCGGTTTGGCTGGCTCTGACCTTTTAGATGCTTTTTCATATCACCCAACAGAGTTTCTGCTCTTATGAGGCGATTTCCCAAAGCTGTGTTTTACAACAGAAAGTGTTTACGACACCAGACATATATGTTTTTAATCTTGTTCTTTAGACACACACACACACACACACATCAAACACTGCAGGCCCTGAGGGAATTAAAGGAACATTGATTCAGTTTTCAGTATAAGTATGACTTGAGACTGGTATTCAGAGAGCCTAACAAAAAAGAGGAAATATATTGTACAAAGCTTTACCCAGTGTTTTATAGTTCTGCCGCTGGAAGGTTGTGTGTGCAGAACGATGCCCATGAATAATAAGAAATTCTGAATTGAACTGTACAACAATTTCCTTTCACTCATGTTCTTTTAAATGTCAACAGTGTGTATATGAGTGTGTGTACTCTATGTGTGTGTGTGTTTAAGATCAAAGAATAGTATCCTCAAGATTAAAAGTGAAACTTTCTGTATTTAATATTTAAAATATTGAAAACTAGGCCTTACTGTCTGATGGGAAAATGAAGACAGAGATAATATGTTTTTTTTTTTCTTCTTTAAACATTTTCTTGGACTGATTAACTGCTGCTCACACTGTAGCTGTGAATAAATTAATGCTGAAGCTACAGTATGAACACCGTACAGTAGCTCTTATTACATTACAACCTAATAGTAACTGTACTCTTAAAGGGCGGGTCCATTATTT
>CAKALU010057960.1:614-17388 GCA_916700995.1 Hozukius guyotensis
TAATATGTGGTAAAAAAGTCATAGTATAGTATGTCGAGAAAATAAAAAAAAGTTATAGTATAGTGTGTCGAAAAAATAAAAAAGTCATAGTATAGTATATTGAAAAGAGTCCTAGTATAGTATGTCGAAAAAAAAATAAAAAATGTCATAGTACAGTATGTCGAATATTTTCATGAAAAAAAGTCATAGTATAGTATGGCGAACATTTTAATGGAATAACGTCAGTGTAGTTTGTCGAAAGATTTCATGGAAAAATGTCATAGTATAGTATGTCGAATATTTTCATGAAAAAAAGTCATATTATGGTATGTCGAATATTTTCATGGAAAAAAACGTCATAGTATAGTATGTTGAAAAAAATATAAAAGTAATAGTATGTCGAAAAAAATAAAAAAGGTTATAGTATAATATGTGGTAAAAAAGTCATAGTATAGTATGTCGAAAAAAATATAAAAGTCATAGTATAGGATGTCGAAAAAAAGGTCATAGTATAGTATGTCGAAAAATAAATAAAAGTCATAGTATAGTATGCGGTAAAAAAGTCACAGTATAGTATGTCGAGAAAATAAAAAAAATGCATAGTATAGTATGTCGAAAAAAAGTCATAATATAGCATGTCGAAAAAATAAAAAAAGTCCTAGTACAGTATGTCGGAAAAATTAAATAAAGTCATAGTATAGTATGTTGAAAAAAGGTTATATTATAGTATGTTGAAAAAAAGTCATAATATAGTATGTCTAAAAAATTAAAAAGTCATAGTATAGCATGTCGAAAAAAAAATAAAAGTCATAGTATAGTATGTGGTAAAAAAGTCATAGTATAGTATGTCGAAAAAAATAAAAAAGTCATGGTATAGTATGTGCTAAAAAAGAGTCATTGTATAGTATATTGAAAAAAAGAGTCCTAGTACAGTATGTCAAAAAATGAAATAAAGTCATAGTATAGTATGTCTAAAAAATGAAATAAAGTCATACTATAGTATGTCGAAAAAAAAAATAAAAAAATTATAGTATAGTATGTTGAAAAAAAGTCATATTATAATATGTTGAAAAAAAGTCATGTATAGTATGTCTTAAAAAATAAAAAAGAATCATAGTATAGTATGTCGAAAAAATAAAAAAAGAGTCATAGTATAGTATATTGAAAAAAAGAGTCCTAGTACAGTATGTCGAAAAAATTAAATAAAGTCATAGTATAGTATGTTGAAAAAAAAAATGGTCATAGTATAGTATGTTGAAAAAAAGTCATTGTATCGTATGTCACAAAAAAAGTCATAGTATAGTATGTTGAAAAAAAGTCATAGTATAGCATGTCAAAAAAGTCATAGTATAGTATGTCGAAAAAATAAAAAAAGTCCAAGTATAGTATGTCGAGAAAATAAAAAAAGTCATAGTATAGTATGTCGAAAAAAGTCCTAGTACAGTATGTCGAAAAAAATAAAAAGCCATAGTATATTAGGTTGAAAAAAATAAAAAGCCATAGTATAGTATGTCGAAAAAAAGTCATAGTATAGTATGTCGAAAAAACGTCATAGTATATCATTTGAAAAAAGTCAGACTATACTATGTCGGAAAAATAAAAAAAGTCATAGTATAGTATGTCGAAAAAAAAAATGGTCATAGTATAGTATGTCGAAAAAAAGTCTTTGTATCGTGTGTCACAAAAAAATTCATAATACAGTATGTTGAAAAAATTAAATAACGTCATAGTATAGTATGTCGAAAAAAAGTCATTGTATAGTATGTCACAAAAAAAGTGATAGTATGGCATGTTGAAAAAATAAAAAAAGTCATAGTATAGTATGTCGAAAAAAAAAAATGGTCATAGTATAGTATGTCGAAAAAAAGTCATAGTATAGCATGTCAAAAAAGTCATAGTATAATATGTCGAAAAAATTTAAAAAGTCATAGTATATGATGTCGAGAAAATAAAAAAAAGTCATAGTATAGTATGTCGCAAAAAGTTATAGTATGTTTTTTTCATCTAGGATGTTTTTTTTAGGCATGGCTCTACTAACTAAACTCATCATGAGATGTGTCAGGATCTCTTAAACAATTTCTTAAGTGAAAAACTTTAATAGATGAGTCTAGAAATTTCCCTTACCTGTCCCTCCAGCGATCATGCCCACATGTTTGGCTGTCTTGGTCTCAGCCGGGGACTTTTTATCTGCTTGAATCGCAAAAACACCTGCAGGGGGAAAGTTACAGCATCAGATCAGGCAGCTGAATTAATTCAATTACAAACCTTGCATCTTTTCAGGTAACGTTACTCACCTTTGCCTTTGTAAACGAGAAGACCACTGGGTCCTCTGAAGTCGATAGTGTCATTGATCCTGAGGCTCTCCAAGTACTGACTCATCTTCCCACCCTCGGGGAATTTAGGATTAACATCTTTAAAGTAGATCTGTTAACAGGAGAAACTATTTTAGGAAAATCAAATGCACACCTACACATATACACAGAAACAACTTTTCTCAAGGCTATTACCTTCACCACCAAGTCCACAAAGCCTTTGTCATCATCACTAGACACTGGCGTATATGGACGGACGACCAGCTTCCCGTCTATTCTTGCAGACAAATAGATGTGCTGCCCTGGAGAGGAAAACAAAACAATAATGAGTGCCTCAGTTTACTTTTGAGGTCAGCAACGTCATATCAGATAAGTTTGATTACTACTAATAGCACACTGTTTATTTTCAAAACAATATAATGTACAAAAATATATCATCTAGGGATAAAACAATAAGTTGCTTGATAGAAAATTAATCGGCAACAATTATTAGAATCGATTAATCATTTCAGTAATTTTTAAAATAAAAATGCTTAACAGCCTCTGGTTCCAACTTCTCAAATGTGAGGATTTTCTAGGTTTCTTTTCTAATATAGGATAGTAAATGAAATATTTTGGGGTTTGGGACTGATAGTCAGATAAAAAAAAAGCAATTTGAAGACATCACATTGTGCTCTGAGAACTTGTGATAACGGTAAATCAAGAAAATAATTGTTAGTTGCAGCCCTAATATTACCTTCTTAGTTCAACTGTTTATAATTTGACAAATTCCATATACATAAAATGAAATGCAACGAGAGAAAAGCCATCTCTACTAATTTTCTTAATGCTATTCAGCTTTATTCCAAATCTTCATCAAAATAACAATGTATGTACATTTTTTTCCTCTCCTAGTAGATATTAATTGATTTCCACTGAACAGAAGGAGCTCTCCCTATCATCCTAGTACCTAACTGTATACTTATTTATGTAATGATATAATTTAATTAATAATTCCACGACACTATGTCTACATGTTACTGTATTCCAAGTTTCTGATTGTTTTCAATACAGTTCAATTTAGAAAACAAGCAGCAGTCATTCTCAGAATCAAGTCAAGTCAGACTTTATTATCCCACCAGGGGAAATTTGGTTGCAGCCAGATGTATAAACACGTTCATCATAAAAATCACATAATGCAACAATCCAGACAGACACAAACAATGGGACAGACAGTATAAAAGCAAGATCACTTAAAATGAAGACAGTGCAAAAAACGGCTAAACACCGAATGCATAAAGTGCTTAACCCCTTACTGTTCCGCCCCCTGTTTTTAGAGGGGTATGGGCGGGGTACAGGGGATGTTCAAGGGTAGATAACAGGTCAACAGCAACATAGAAGTGGTGCACATTATCTGAAAGCTGGGAACCTGAAGATTAATTTGAGATGCAGCCCAGCGCCGTGTGTCAAATTGTTCTAGTCATAAATTAGAAATAAACATCAATTAAATAATTAATTAATTAATATAAATTAGCGTGACGCTGATGATGGCTTATAAATAAATAATAAACGAAAAGACACTTTATCTGTGAGTGCCAGTGATTTGTTTCTTAAGTGTGTATAATGACTGCGATTAGTGCTTGTTTCCATATTAAATATTGACAGTGATCATATGAGTGCGGATACTAACCGACAGGGAGGCCGAGGATGTGTTCAGGGGAAGGCAGGGCAAAGCGGAACTTCCTCGTGTCATGGCTGACAATCTGCACAAAATAAACAAACACAGAGGATCAGAGGTGGGTAGTACTGAGTTACATTTACTCCGTTACAAGTTACTCTTAAGTAAATAGTTTTAATGCAGCATACTTTTTACTCTTACTTGAGTAGATATTTAGAGAAAAATCATTACTTTTATATTCATCGCGCTACTTTTATTTATTATTTCATACATTCATGATGCTTTAAGAGACAGGTGGTCAGCTGGTCCCAGGTCTGCTGGCGCTCTGTTATCCTACCGCAGCCACGCCTCCACATGACTCCTTTCAATGCAGCATGGCTGAAGCTACAGCAGGAGTAATGTTAACATTGTGGCTTTCAAACAGCGTTAGCAGCAGCTTATATTTACAGACGAATTAAGAGCACGTAGTATAGCGGGCTCTGGTTGAGAAAACTGGTCTGAAGTCAGTACAACAGAGAACCGTGCCGACACAGCTGACAGAGAGCAGTAAGTGTATCTGATGTGTTAATGCTCATAAATTCAGTAGCATATACCGGTAAATACAGTATATTATGCTTCAAAACTAATACTGCTCCTGCTTTCTGTCGTAATGTAAATATTCAAGCTAATGGTGTGCGAGCGCTTTGCTTTTAACTAATCATGCTTTGTGTAGCTTGATGAAGAGAGACAGAAAAGTAGAGACCAGATTATGCACACGAAAAAAAGACAAACTGCTTTCATTTCATGTGGACATGACTGATATGTTTCAACCACAGACGGTCGTCCTTAGGTCAAAGTGAACATACCAATACAACACCAATTTAAACCAAGCCTGTCAACCCAGGTTAATCCCTGGTCAAGACAGTTCAGATACAACCTGGGTCACAACCCAAGAGCAATGCATACCAGTTAGCTCAGGTGCTGGAAATCAGATTACAGAGAGAGAGGATGATAGTGGCATCATCAATGTGTGCAAAAACGTAAAATGTCACAGAATGATGCATGTTCGATAATATGGTGTAAATATAGTACATACAGCATTTTTACCTTTGTTAAATGTTTAACTATGTTATATTTTACATGGAGCTGTACCTAATGTATGCAAAAACATACAGAAAACATACAGATTTACAGTATCTATCAATCAACACTCATGAACCTTTTTTCCTCTGTCTATCTGCTGTACCCATTTAGCATATATTAGACTACATTGTGACTATATTGTGTCCGATATGATAATATAGGCAACATTTACAAAAGGATTACAGAAACTTCTGAAGACTGAAATGTATATTTCACTCACGCCACCATCCCGGCAAAGATCTGCTACATATACTGTAGATCTACTAAAGTTTTTCAGCTGGGCATGTGGCAACGGTTGGATAATGTAGTGTGTATTGAGTTTATGTTTCATGAAGTTTGCTAAATGCTCAATAATGTAATGAACTAGGACTCGGTTTGTTATTTTTTAACAGCTGGAACAGGCGACAGATTTATCTTTTTTTTACTCAAGTACTTATTTTGATGATTACTTTTTCTTCTACTTCTACTTCTTACCAGCACTGCTCCCAGTAGACCACAACCAGCACTGCTCCCAGTAGACCACTTACACACCAAAAACTGACAATAACCTGATATTTTCAAGTGGAATTTCATTTAATTCTCACTGTGCAATATCATTTTCCACTTGTGCAATTTTGTTAGTAGTCTGTTTATTGTCAAAAACTGTATATACTGCTCCTATTTTTATACTTCCTTCCTTCATATTTTTAATAGTTTTTTTTTTACTGTGTTAGCTGATGCATCTTGTTTTTTGCACTATCCCCTTGCTGCTGTACACTGCAAATTCACCCACTGCGGGACTAATAAAGGAATATCTTATCTTACTTGAGTACTTTTTTGCATAAAATAACAGTACTTTTACTTGAGTTCCCAGAAGACATTTTGACCTGTCATAGTAGGAAAAGCACAGGTGTTACTAATTACACTGACAATGGCTCTGCTCTAATCAATAGTGTGAAATTCAGCCATCATTAACTTCACCTGTGAAGTCAAAATGTCCTCTGTGGAAAAAAGGGTCATTGAACGCACCTGCTGCGTTTGTAAAGATTTGCTGCTGCAGTTTTTGCTAAATAAAAATTTTTACATGGTGAAATTCAAGCGTGTGGGTTACCTGTTTGTCCAGCAGCCGCAGTGCATACTTGATGTTAGGGTCCTCTAAGGTGAGAGCTTGTCTCTTCTTTGAGAAGAGAAGTCTGAAGATCAAGTTGATGATGCTGTCAAGGCCTCCTCGGATCAACTGTGAGAAGGTCAAAAAAGAGTAGAATGACTCAGACCACCAGCTAACATTAGCTACCAACTGGTTGAGACCTCTGAGGGGCGTTGTCCCACTTTAAGTCATGTTGTTTAATCCATAACAGGAGAAGTGAGTCATAGCAATGTGTCTGTGGGCCACAGACCAAAAGCTGCCAGCTGAACTTGATGAGGAACCTAACTGTTAGCTACTGTTAAGCATACTCTAACGTAACAATACAGCTACATAACTACAATAAAATAAACCTAGCGACATCTCATGATAGGTATACTTACTCCAATGATGTAAGACAGCATTTTCAGACAGTTTTGGCAACTGCAAGGTTGTTTTTCAACGCAGAAAGCAGCACCAGAGGAGTTCACTGCAACTGAGACGGTAGCAACAACTGTCAGTGGTTGTCAAGCAGACATTCACATCCGGTCTGTTTTTGAAAATAAAAGCATTGTTTCAGTAATTTTTTTTAAATAACACCAAGAAAGTCAGTTATAATAATTAATATATTTAATGAGAAATAATATACGTTTTTTTATTTGTTTGTTCACCCTGATTTAATACCGTTTTGTCATTTTTTTAACCAGTAAAACACAACTTCCGGTGTTATAACGGCTAATTTGACGAAGCTGAAGCTCAACGTCACTTCCGCATGGATTTCCAGAATAAAACTCAATAAATAAAATAAAATAAAGGAAATGCCTGGACTTCTCAGAATAAAAGACCACAATAAATTAGTGATGGGAATTCAGGCTCTTTTTAGTGAGCCAGATCATTTGGCTCAGCTCACCAAGGAGAGCCGTCTCTTTCGGCTCCCAAACGACTCTTCTGCCTTTTATAATTCAGCCAAATTTAGCGCTGTTTTGACCTATGATTAGTATGTGTGCAGATATATCACTTAAATTATTCAATATAATTATACTAAACCTCATAATTTCCAGAATACCATAACTCTGCATGCTGCTTAGTTTCCGACTGTCACTCATCTTGTCTGCTATTCACGCACCGTACTCCTCTCTCTCTTTCTCTCCTCCTCTTCCTCCTGCTCTGTACCCGTAGGCCGTCAGCTCGCCGCCCCTCCCAGCTTGATGGTATGATCCTTGTCTGTCATCACCTGATTGGTCGCACGGACGTCATTAACACAACATTCAGTCACAGTCAGTGCATGGAGTGTCCGTGGCGCGGAGAAGATCATCATATCATTCTGCTTTGAATTAATTAAAGAAAGAGAAAAAAAAGCTCTTATCGTTCACTTAAAAGACTCGGCTCAAAGAATCGGCTCATTCGCAACCTACACATCACTAAAATAAACAGTTGCAACAAAAACAAAGAGTTGTATGAGGCCAGACATTAGGGACAGTGTTATCTAAGGACACCAAATTAGCACAATGTGGATCACGTGTTCATTCCTTAGCCGAAATGGAGCCTAATTTGATCATGCAGCTTTGATGATATCAATGAAGACCACAAAAACAGCAGTAATGAACTGCAGTAAGCTATTAAAAATAACACCAGTGGAGCACATAAAGTACTTAGATTGTTCTTATTTTTATATGGTTCATAAACACACCAAAAACTGACAATAACCTGATATTTCCAGGTGGAATTTCATTCATTCTCACTGTGCAATATCATTTTCCACTTGTGCAATTTTGTTAATAGTCTGTTTATTGTCAATACTGTATATACTGCTCCTATTTCTATACTTCCTTCTATTTAAATGGTTCATATTTTGTTACACTTTGTTTAGCTCTTTTTTTACCGTGTTAGCTGATGCATCTTGTTTTTTGCACTATCCCCTTTGCTGCTGTACACTGCAAATTTCCCCACTGCGGGACTAATAAAGGAATATCTTATCTTATCTTATCTTATGTATCTGTCATAATTGTATCCTGTTGTTTTTAAGGTTACTTACCTGTTCTGTGCATCTTTTCAGGTAAAAAAATGTTTGTGGCTGTGACACTTTCACATCACGGGGTCAATAAAGTTCATCATGAATCTTGAAACATTCCATCTGAGTTTTAAGCATATGTTTAAAATAATGCCTCACATTGGCAAAATAATCACAAACAGTTGGTTTATATTTGGTATTTTTTGTGTTTAAAATACTGATATTTGATGCCAGAAGATGGCATATCTTACATTTTCATGATGTGATATCATTGAGAAACAAAATACATTGAAATCAGCTGATTTTTTAATAAAAGTTCAAGTCAAAAACTGAACAAAATATATGATGTTTTAAGTGTTACAGAACTTTACTCACAGACTATTCTAGCCATAGTTTTGCTATTACTTAAGCCTCTTCACTCCCACTGTGCTGTGATGTGCAGCCAAATTGTGTTCAAACCCACAGAACTTTATGTAAATCCTTTCCAAAGACACAAAGTTTATCAGGCTACATTGTGGGGAAATGTGTATAAAATTATGCAATATTGCCTATTTCCATTTGATAGGATGGTGCAGCCCAAAAAAACATGGATTCTTAGGTTTGAATATTTTACTCAGTATAAACCAAACATAATATAGATTCAATGAAGAAGCTGTTAACGAATAAATAAGGGTAAATTAACGGAAACTGGATGTTAAGGTGTTTAATGACATTATTTACTGATGAGCTGTTTGTTCCTGAACACCCAAATGAGCTTCATTTCATAGCAGCAGCCTAAAATCTACACATCTACCACCTCAGGGTGCTCTCATCCTCAAATTCACTCTCAGCTGAGCTTCACATCGATGTGACATCATGCATTTGGTGGGAGGACAAACTCTTGTCCCCGTTTTCTGGCTCTGGTAGACATCAGTGAATATTCACTAATAGAAATTGATCTGTGCCCAGAGCAAAATGGAAAACATAATCTGTTTTTTTCATTGCTCATACACTGTGGTGTGCTCCTTTACGTCCTATAGATGGCAGTAGTGACCTTGTTAACAGGCTGGTCTGGATGATTCAAAGCCGAGTGAAAGTGTTGAGAAGCAAACATCATCATTAAAAGAGGAATTTGTCACGCAGACACTTCTTTTTGATGTGACGGGAGTTGCAGTGAGTCATACTGCTTCTGCCAATCAATACTAACACTGTAGTGAAAGCAATAAAGGTTGATTTTGTTATTAAAGCTACTATTAGAGGCAGTCACACTTTAATGCTTTGTTGGCACATAACTGAAAATATGACATGATAGGCTTCTGTATCAACAGGAAATAAAACATTTTTATTGATCATTTGTGTATATGAAGTTATATAACAACAGTCAGAAAACTCCACAGAGTGAATCACTACACAAAGTGAAACAAAACTGTAAAACACCTCGTCAAAAATGAAGGTATACACAGCAAATATAACTTGTCAGCGGCTCGCCGTCACCGCGAGCGATATGGCAGGAAAAAACACCCCAAACAGTTCTACAAGATTACAGAGAAAATTTCCACACACAAAATACTCAAGCAGGCAGTTGATATACACAAAGGCAACTAGGATCTTTCTACAGCATCAGATTCTAATACTTTACACAGCTTTGTTTCTGAAAGGTCAGCGTGGCTTTTCGTCAGTGCCACTGGAGAGAAACTTGAGTTCCTTGTCACACAGAGAGCGTATTTTTATACAAGAGGAGAATTTAGGGTTTGATTATGCATGCATACTTTGGTAGGAAATCACAATAAGAGGAGCATTGCGTTGAAGGTAATGGCTTTGTGGTTTTTTCCACACACCTCACGAACCGATGGCAATGCTGCCTATTACTGAATCCCCTGATTTACACGTTTGTTTCTGTCATATATCTGATTTTATTTCAGCTTTTATCGGATAATTCTGTTAGTACAACGTTTTTTGAGTTAATATCAAATTGCTCAGGCCATTTTACACAGCCTTTACCTTGTATTTAATCCATTTTTTTCATTTAAACCTGAAGCTGTACTGGAATTCATGAATCTACATGTATGTAAAACATAAAATAATCCCTCGGTTTAAGAAGGACTGGCTGTATTAAAGTATATTCAATGATTTTGGAATGCAATCAGACAGGAGATTTTACCCCAAAGGGTCATGACATAAATTCCTAATAGTTGAAATAATATAAACAAAGGGACTTTTTTTTTTTTTTACAACAAAAAGTGCAAAGTACGTCTAATCTCACGGTTAAAGTAATCTACACCAACACAGTCCATACTGTACATTCAGAGTTTTCATCTCAAATATAAAAGGGGGTTTTGAATCAATGGGGGCAAGTTAACAAATAAATAAAAAATGAAATAATGATGAGATATAGTAAGTATATGGATGATAGATGGATAAAATATTTGCAGTTGAATAATCATATTCACTTTATATTTATTCTAGATATACATTTTTTTGACACGATTATGTAAATATATACATTTTAAGGGGATATTTAAATGTAGAATCTCGTTTGGTATTTTAACTAATACTCCCTGAAACTTCTGATGCTGGAACTGTGTGCAAGAAGAGAAAACGAACCTGCGAAAAGGGAGGGAACCCTAAACAGAGGTCGACAGGTGTCAAGCTCCTATACCTGTAAGCTGAATCTACGTGTGCTGTGTCCTAACCATCTCACTGGAAAGGAGAAACATCTCTCTGGACTGGAATCATCCCTCAAGGGCTAGAATCTTTTGTTTTTTCTCGGGCAACACCACCCACGTTAACACTATGGGATGAACATACAAGTATTGCACAGTGCTCAACAAAATGCTGTGTGAAACGACCTGCTCGCGCTCAGATAAAATGCCTTTGTTTTTTGCCGTCGGTGACGTCACGCGCACTCTCTCTCTCTCTTTCTCTGCGTGTAGAAGGGAAAAATGGCATTAAACGCTACGACATCACTACAGAACAAACTGGTTTCGCTACCTACTGATAAGTCTACATCTCTAAGCACACACGGCAGTCACAGTGATACACAAAGCAGTCCTCAGAGACTCCTATGGAATGACAAGTAGCTTTTTCATAATAGTGCTATCAACTACACAATAACATTGAAAACATTTAGAAAGTCCTCCTGAAGCTAGCATCGAGTATATGCAAGAGGTTCCTCCAAGATAAGAGACTTCATGGTTTTCATGGATTAAAACTTATTCCTTTGCTAATTGGACCCGTAGTAAAGGACATGATGGAGTAATAGCCTACGCAGACCATTAACTTTACGGTTATTTCGCACTCTCTTGGTGTAGTCCTGTGCCAACAAGAAAACAAAACTGATGTAACTGCTGTTGGCTGTGATTTGTCATCATTGCTTTTTTTTTTTTGTAAGTTAAGCCGATCGAGCAGGCGGATTTCTGGCTCCTCCCTGCAGGTGTCCTGAAATAAAGCCAACCCAACAACTGTCCAAAAATTGTTTCTAAAGAAGTCAACAAGCTAGTTCAAAGACATCCAGTGCAAAACAGCAGCCACATAAACGGTAAAATTGGCAGTAAAACATGGCTAGCTCTATTGTCACTGTGAGAAGGCAACGCAAAGCAAAGACTGCGATTTAGGGCACCATTGCAGCCAAAGACATTGTTCCCAAAAAACCAAAGCTACAACCACTAACAAGTGGGAGTGTGCATGAAGAGAGGGCCTTTACATAAGTCACCTCTGAAAATGGCAGTGTTTAGAAACTCGCTTCGCCTCCGTCAACATATTCACATACATTGACCCAACGTTTAGACGTTATTTTTCTTTCCTCTCCTCTGATTGAAGGCAAGGGGATCGTATCAGAAGAGACAACCCCTGGTGTCAGTAGATCTCCCCCTCCCGTCCCAGCCTTTAGTAAAGATTGTAAAAAAAATCATGCAGTTTACGAAAAAATAGTCAAGACGTTGAATTGCTCTAAAAAATAGTCCTCTTAAAACCAAAGTCACGACTCTTTTTTTTTTTTTTTTTTCTAACTCCCTCTCAAAAGATCGGACCCCGGCCTAAATGCGATATACTCCCAACAACGACAAGGCTGTTCAAAGTAAACAGTTAACAAAATATTGTTAAACAAGCTTAAGGACACAATGGCTACAGCTTGGTGCTTTTCTCACATGGGGTCTGTTTTTTAAGGGTTGTTTTTTTGGAGGCTATATTTTCCATTTTTGGAAAAGAAAACGAGCCAGTTTAAGTGAACGATGGCCTTTAAAAATGAGGACCTATTTCACTCAAACTGCCAAATATGGAGAAAATAAATGCTAACAGGTTTCAATAACTATTGTTTCTGGTAACAGTGTGCATCAAGCTAAACATATAGGTCCTCTGATTGAGAAATAAGTACAAAAAGTCGTAAGAAATCATGTGCTTGTATAATTTCCAGCAGCATCATTTTTCCCTCAGAACCATAGTAGTTAATGGCCTTGTATTTTGGAGTTTTTGTGTTTCTATATTCATCTGTCTTTCCTGTGATGATCCTTTACTGACCTTAAAGCCAGGCATCGTCCTTTACAATGTGAATATATTTCCACTAGTGTCTTGCAGGTTGGTATTTTTTTTTCTGGAATGCAATAAGGTAATAAGGTAGAATTTTTAAATCCTGGGATATATAATATTGGCTTTCCTCTATATCTGCATTTACATAATTTAAAATAGAACATCTTATTAAAAACATCAAGATATACACAGATTAGGAAACGGGTAACAACATACAAACACATAAACTAGAAATCATTTTTGTCTGCATACTTATATATACAACTGTGGTACAATAAATTCTTTCAGTCATGCGCTATCTATACAGATCATATTGCTTAAAAGAAGGGGGCATTTGGTCGGGGCGGTTAAGGGCACGGAGATGGAAAACAAAAACTGCTGAATCAGAGAGGAACAAAAAAAAAAAAAGAGAAAGCGAGAAAAGTAGGGAACCTGATAGAAAAAAAGCAGAGGGTGGGATGTCGCAGGAAGTTTGAATAATTTTTTTGATATTAGGAGCGGTAAAGCTGGGGGAGGTAAAGAGGGGGGGTTACGTGGATGGACCCATATATCACTGAGGTATTTACACATACTGGCTAAAGAGTACTACAAGGCAGGTGCTGAAAGGGCCCTGCCTATTTCTTGGTGGAGAGCTGAGAATCCACCTCTTCCTCAGGCTTCAGCACGTGCCACTGGGCGACGGGTCTCCTGGGGTTGGCCAGCATGTCGGACCAGTGGCGCAGCTCCGTCCCCGAGCTGTTGAGGCCCACAAAGACCTTGCCGATGGCATCGTTCTTGCCGATCTTGTCATAGTCCAGAACAGTTATAACAACTTGCACTTTCTGTAGAAAGGGAAGAGCGGGAGACATGAAAGAACATAAATTGAGGTATCGTCTGCATATAGACGGTTAATGCTCATCTCTAAACAGCTGTGTTTGCTTCAGTCAAACAATAAAGCTCCACTTTGTTAAGTCAGTTTCTGCTGAGGAAGATTGTGTGATAAGTAGAAAGCTACTAAATGGACCTTCTGGTGAGATTGGTCATAATTTTATGGTATAATTTTCTGCATATTTAACCAGTTGTTTTTTAACTGCCTGTTTGAAAGCCTGTCTTGTTTTTATTCTCTATTTTTATCTTGTTAATGTGTCTGTCTCTTATTTTTTTGGTCATAGTCCAGAACAGTTATAACAACTTGCACTTTCTGTAGAAAGGGAAACATGAAAGAACATAAATCAAGGTCAGGAGGTAGATTGTGTGATAAGTAGAAAGCTACTAAATGGACCTGCTAGTGAGATTGGTCATAATTTCATTATATTGGTCATGATTTTATGGTACAATTTTCCGCATATTTAACCAGTCGTTTTTTTTAACTGCCTGTTTGAAAGCATGTCTTGCTTTTATTCTGTATTTCATCTTGTAATTGTGGCTGTCTCTTCTTCCTCTTCTCATGATGTAAAGCACTTAGTAACTTTTGTTTAGAAAAGTGCTCTATAAATTGTGTTTATTGTTATTTTTATTAGATTTGTGTCAGCAGACACGAGCTGTACTGCATCAGAGCATTAAAAAACCTAGGGAAATAAAGTCAAGAGAGCAGCATTTTCTAACACGACAGACCTTTTAAGGTCCCCTACACAAATATCAAGATCTGATAAACTGTAGTAAAATAATATCATCATACAAATGCTATTAAACCCAATTTATGTTAACAATAATTTAATCTAATAATTGATTTTGTTTTTTTGTGTTACACACTCACAGATGCTGTGTTTCTGCACTGCATTTCCCAGAAGTCACCTGCCAATCAGTGTTTGTGTCCAAACAAACTGGAAATGTGAAAAGCATCAAGGTTTGTGCAACTGAGAATGATTTCAGTATATTTAAAATAGCTGATAAACTTAGTAAGGTTTGCACTGAAACATCTGTCACTTTAGAGCAGAAAATAATGTACGTATTTGTGCATTAAGCTATCTGAAACCGTTCATGGTTATTACTTTAAGTAGTACAATAATGCAGAGAATGAGGTGCTCCTTCAGACATTAATGCTGATTAACAATAAGTGACACTCCAGACCAGGCCTCGGTTATTTCCAGAGCCAAACACAGCAGAATGTTTGATTACTCAGAGGTCTAAGACCTGGCATGTGTTGTTGATTCAACGGGACACTGTAAAGAGGAGTGACCTGAACATCAATCTCTGGCAGAGAATATGAATAGTGCACAAAGAGCCCTGATTAAGTTTCGATCCACTGGCACACTGAGACGGAGATACTGCCACCTGCATGAGCTCAGAGCCACTGTTGTAAAAGAGCATGTCTAATACGCCATGTAATGAAATACTGAGTAAGGTTCCCAGATGGCTGGTTGGGGTTAGTTGGTCTTTAAAAGGGACAGTTCACCTTCAAATTGCTAATTGAATCACAACTTTCTTTGATTGGATATTAGCAGGCTCTTTTGTTAATCATGACTGACCAGTCAGTATTGCTTGCTTTATGCAAATGTATGTATATATTTATTATTGGAAATCAATTAACAACACAAAACAATGACAACTATTGTCCAGAAACCCTCACAGGTACTGCATTTAGCATCAAAAATATGCTCAAATCATAACATGGCAAACTGAAGCCCAACAGGCAAAAGTTTTAAGCTTCCTAGTTTAGTTAAGTCATCTATGAACGAATCGAAAACCAGGAGAGACAGAGTTTCACAGTCTACATTTGTCTTTATGTGGAAAAAGTGAGCATGTAAGAGGTTATAGATTAAAACAAATTAATCTAAACGGTGTCACTGAGTTCTACAAAGCTAATTGTGTGCGTACTAAGGAGGATATGGAGCAGCCTCAATCCTTATGTTGGTGAAATGGACCAATTAAAAGCACTGATTTTAATTCCCACACAATCTCTGAGACAATTAAAAGCTTAAGATTAATTACACAAATAGTCCCAAGGTCAAGTTTAACTCAAATTCCACTCCCCGCCTCTGCAGATAAAAGCGGTTAATTTGCAGCTTTCTAGGGTATAAGCAGTGTGTATAGTTTGTTATACAGGATGGGAAAAGTCTCTCTGAGAAATCGATCAAATTAGATTGTTTTCTCTCCAACATCAGACAGAGTTATATTGTGGGAGTGAGTCTGTAATTAAAAATCACCACAGCTTTAAGTGTCTTTATTTAAAATCAGATGCAGCCAGAGGTCTACAGAGCTGCCAGTGTTTAAACAGTCAATTAGTTTAACATTTAGTACCTCTTTAAGGAGTTGGTGTTTGATTGATTGGTCAGAGTCAAATCAAGTCATTCAAGTATGTTTTTAACTCTCCTGGCTTTCAAGAGAGCGTTCAATAGACCTAATCAATGACAAGTTTATGATTCAATCAGTTGCACTAATAATTATTTAATCTGGCTCTTAATGATGACATAATACATGTAAATTTAGCCAACATACTGGTTTCAGCAGCACTAAATAAGGGTTTGATTTGAATGGGGTTGATTGGGATCAACACAGTTTAAATTGAATCTGAGGCTCATGGACCCAAACCGGTGATTTGTGAGCTGTGACAGGCTTAATCAATTTGACTCAATTACTGTCTTGCATGAGGAGATAATGTTGTTCATTGCTATTCCTTTCTGGCACAGTTTTTGCATTCTTTATCCTTTCCTTCATAATGTCCTGGTAAAAGATTCATGTTTTACTTCTTCGGCTTGGATATACTGCAGTTGTTGCTGCATACATTAGGTTAACCTGCAGAGAATAACATCCACCGAGCAATTGGCTTGTCAAATTGCGACATTTAAAATGAGGTGCCTTTGATTAAACTGTTATGATGAAAAGCCTCTAAACTGATTATTTGGTAATTGAGCTTCCATTTATCAATTGTTTCTATGCAACCAAATCTTTGCTGGTTCTTATGGCACAATTTGTCCCTACAGTATAACACATTACTTTTTAGAAATGTCAGAGAATGGATATTTTATAAGCTGCTCTGTTTATTAATCTTACCGTGTCACTTTATCTTGTAACCTGTTACTTCACAGTTTGTCTTTAATTGCTCTTGCTCACCTACATTTACCCTCTGATGATCAATAAAGGCTCATCTTATCGTAAACGGATGAGAA
>CAKALU010057960.1:18555-32844 GCA_916700995.1 Hozukius guyotensis
GCTCACCTACATTTACCCTCTGATGATCAATAAAGGCTCAACTTATCGTAAATGGATGAGAATGTACCTGGATTTGTTCAAATGGGACTTCAAAGCTAAAGGACTCGTTGTAGTAAGGGTTGAGGGTGTTCTTCTTGATTGTCGTCTTCTTCTTCTTCAGCCTCTTGCCGTTTTGCATCAGGTGGATCTTCACATATGGATCTGCAGAGACAAAGCAAGATTTTACACATTTTTTTTTAAGACATATTTAAGACCCTCTTTTTTTTTTTTTTATCTCCGTCCAGTTGTCTGACCTTTAACAGATTATAAGAGTTAATCCTGCAATAATTGATTTTTTGGCCACTTTGGGGCAGTGGAACAATCTGTCAACACAACATTGACATATTATCACTTTGATATGGTGAACTTGTCAGCAAACAGTTGCTTATATACACCCAGCAGACACACAGCAACATTAATATTCATTTTGAGTCATGTTTGTGTCCACCTGATGTACGTAAGTCCAATATTCACTCTCCTTTTAGCTCTTTTTTTGGTCTCCACCAACTCCTGAGGGAAATATCTGGCTCTTTAGCTGCTAAACGCTCCACTATGTTCAACAGCTAGTTGCCTATACTTTGTCAATCTGCCATTTGGTGCTGGGCTGGTAGCATACAGTGGGTTTATCAGAGGTTTTTGCTGCCTGCTGCAGGCCGTTAAACCAAAACAATGAGCTGAAAAATGCTATAAAATCTCAGTAGAGCTGAGGGGAACTGCAGCTGGGTGATATTTATCTGTGAGACTGCCACTACAAGTGACATTTTATCCATTGTTAGTATAAAAACATTGATTATAGCAGCTTTAAACAAACCTTCAAACCTATAGTACCAACATCTTAGATAGATTAATACCTCCAAAACAAGCAATGGGCAGTGGTTATGAATAAAGCATGGCCATGGCCAGTCCTGTGTGTTTACATCACTCAGTTAACCTTCCCATTTCAAGAGCCTCATTTTCATCTGTCCGAATGCCTTCTCAAGTGCCAACCAAGTGGTCTGCCTCATCCGTCCTCAACCACTCTCTGGCAATCAGGTGAAGTGTGTGTCGGAAAACAGAAAACCACCCATTGCTTTCGTTTATGACGTGACGCTACTCCTCATGATTTGTTTACATTCTCGAAATTGTCATCAAAACTAAATTGGCGAAATAGGAGAGTTGTCGTCTTTGTTTGGGCTCAGGGGGGAAACTGACAAGGGGGCGGGCAGCAATCGCCTTTTCAAATTGTGAAAGAAACACCATGTTTTTTGGCTTTAATTGGGCCATTAGAGGGACTAGGTGAGGCTGTTAAATCTGCACAAAGAAATCCTAATCAGTCCAAAATATGGGCAGCCGAAGAATGTAATGAGTTCCTCTGTAATTTTCAGAGGCAAACAAAAAGGATCCAAAAGAAGAATGAGGATTCAATAATTACTGCGGTTCAAAGAATATGTAATCTTCCTATTCATTCACAATTATTCCTCACTTAATACAATCTATTGAATCTATTATTAGAAAGTGAGAAATGAACAGTGTTACAATCATGTACACGTTACAGTAGAGGAATGGACATATATGTGCATCTATTCACCATTATTCTGGTACATTGTTGGCCGGTTGAAAAACATGCCTCAAAACTAAGCTGGTCAAGTGCAACGTGCTGACGGCAGTCGGCATGTCGACTTTATGCGGTAATCTGATTTCTTCATGTATACGAGAAATTAATCGCCATTTTTAAGGGGTCAAGGAACCCCTTTGAAAATGGCGATGCCAGAGCGTTATTTAACCTCCTTCGCGACAAGCTAGTATGACATAAGTGGTACCAATGGATTCCTTAGGTTTTCTAGTTTCACATGATACCAGTAGCCTTAAAACTGAGCCCGCTACAACCTCCGAAAAATGTATTGTGTTAATATGTTAAAGAAACAAGTGGCGTTAAAACAAATTTGCGTTAACGCATTATTATCGCGTTAACTTTGACAGCCCTAGAACTAATATTTTTTTCCCAGAATAAATTATGGTCTCAGTAGTTATTTCCACTTCTTTTCGCTGAATGTAACTACATATCATGGCAATTTTTAGAATCATTGTTCCACTACGGATATACTGTATGTAAACTTAAAGAGGACAATGTTTTGATTGACACGAGTATCAGCCTCTTAAAGGCAGCCATGGTGGCTTCCACTTGGCCCCTCACAAACTATAGATCAGTTGTTTTCTACACTTTGTGCTTATCACATCTTGAGCTTATTATAACATAGATGTGAGGGAACTCTTCTTAACAGCAAACACAGACATCTATCACTGTGAATAAATGAATAGAAATAATAGAAATGAACACATAAAACACAGGCCGTGGTACGCAGTGTGAAAAATGCCAACCAGATTGTGGAAAATTCTGGTTCCACAAGTGAAGATAATGGCTCTTAGTGAGCTCTGATCTCAGCCCACAATCACGACGACTACACAAGCTATAGGGGAGAAAATAATGAAAACCACTTTGCGTCATTTATCATTTAAGACAACACGCTGCTTGAGAACGACAAAAACAAATAACCACAGTAATCTCAGAGAAGCTAATGAGGTAGTCTCTCGCCTGAGGCTAACAATATCCCCCGTAACTACTGAACCTCAGAGCTGTGCATCAGAATGAATAAGGAGTAAGAATCAGATCTTATAATGAGCTGTTGAAACACTGCTTGCTCTGATAATCTGGATTTATCTCTGGATCCCATATGCACAAAGTCTTTATAGCGTTACATGTTTGTGATGTGTGAGCTGCACTGGAAAATATCTCTGTTTTTAGCAGGATTTCGAGCAACAGCAAATACTGAACAAGCTTAGCTCCCTTAATCTTTTATCCAATTTAGGAGGGTAAGGACCTTATTGTAGACTGGCGGGCTCGTCTAGGGCAGCTGACATGAATATAGCGAGAAAACCACACAAACAGAGTAAGAGGGAGAAAAGCAGGGAGGATAAATAGATGACAGAGACATGAGTGAAAAGGTAACAGGCTCCTAATAGAGTGGGTGTCCATTATTACTCTCCTGCTGAGAAGAGCTGGAGTGCCGGGATGAGAATAACAGTGAATGAGGGTTGTGTGTGTGTGTGTGTGTGTTGTCATAATACATCCAACAGTATGTAGACCCTGTAAACTTAGGATTCTTAGTTTGCGCTCCGCTACCTATCAATTTGCAGGTTGCAGGAACAGGAAGGTTGTACTGTTTAGCTGTAAAATGAGAATGTTTGTGACCCGGCAGCCATGTTGAGATCAGTTGAGGAAATACCAAGCACCGCCCACCAGCCGGAGCAAACTTTCTAATTTTACAGCTAAACAGTACACTACAAGATGTTTCTGAAAACATTTTACGCAAGAAACAGGCATTACAGTAACAGAATATTGATTCATACTTGATCAGCGCTGCCTAGTTTGACCGTTTGATTGGAGTTTGCGAGTGATTGACACCCAATAGGAACGCTCTCTCTGTCTTTGAAATGACCTGTGATTGGCCAAAGTCTCCCGTCACAGACTAGATTTTTTAAAGCCCTGAAAACAGAGCCATGATGAGGTGCAGAAGTCTAGTTTTCTTTCAGAACACTTGAATTACAATATGCTGAAATGTTATAATGGAATTTTTGCCCAATGATACCAAAAATGTTCAGCCTACTGCCACTTTAAAGGCTGCTTTAAAATCTGGGCCCAACGTAGGACCCACTTTTGGCTATAAGCCAAGCATTCTCCTTTATACAATTCACCAAAAAAAACACTATTTACACCCTCAATTTTGGACACAGCACTCCAGCATTGGTCCAGAAAAGCCTGAGCAAGTTGACCGACTTATTCAAAGACACTATTTTCATGTCTTTCTCCCAGATAGTCAGAGGATTTGGCATTCCACAATCTCACTTTTTCCAGGGACTTTGTTAAAAAACACTTCACTATATTACCTTCTCAAACTCCTACCAACTGGTTGGAGGACTGTATTCATAAAGGCCCTACTGAGCACAACTCTGTATGTCAGATTTATGATGTTTTACTGTTGGCGACCTCACCCTCCTTGGAGCATCTCCAATTAAAATGGGAGGAGGACTTCTGGAAATCATCCATTGCAATGATCCACACAACCTCCATACAGTATGTGTCAGACACAGTTTGATCCAATTTAATATAGTTCACAGACTGCATCTGTCCAGGAGAAAGCTTGCCCAACTCTATCCAGAATTTGACCCGACCTGTCAACGGTGCAACCGAGACCCAGCAACCCTTCGTCATTCATTTTAGGCCTGCCCAAATATGAGACAATTTTGGGCTAAGGTCTTTGAAACACTCTCGTACATGTGTGACGAGGCCAAGGACCCAGAGTCAAGTCTGGCAGGTTTTTGGCGTTGCTCATAAAGATCTGAATCTCTCTCGAGTCCAGGCCCGAGCTGTTGCTTTCTCGCTGCTTTTAGCTTCTATATAATTGGAAGTCTAGCTACCCCCATTTACGTAGCCGCTGGGTTGAGGAGGTAATGGTTCATTTGAAGTTGGAAAAGATCAGATATACCACTCGGGCCTTGGTTAATAATTTATAAAAAGTATGGCAGCCATTCCTGAACTACTATAATAATGTATACACTACAAGAAATATAACTTAATGCCTGTAACTGATAACCATAACTTCATAGAATTGCTGTAGAATCTTTATTTTATTTATTTATTTCATTTTGTCATGTGTTTGTTTGTCTTTTTTGCTTAATTAATTAATTAATTATTTATATTCTTTATATTTTTTTGTATTATGATTATTATTATTCTTTTATTTATTTATTTTTATTATTTTTTTGGTGTGTTGGCCAGTCTGCCAGAGGGATCTTTTAAATGTTGAATGTTGAAATGTTGAAAACCCAATAAAAACATTTGAATATCCAACAGTAGCTAAATGAGGAATTTCTCCAGCCTCAACTTGTATGTTTTCAACAACAGTATGAGCCCTTCATACACTGATTTTATCCATCAAAGCAGTGTCTCAGATTCAAAATTTACACTACAAAGCCTTAAGGCTGGGAAGGTTTGTCCACTTAAGTTAAAGTCTTACAATTCTCAGTGTTATTCTGTCGTGTTTCTGCACTGAAAACGCACAAATCAGTCGCCATTACTGTCACATTTACCCCCGTCAATTATCTGCATGAGTGAAGTTTCTGCAGGTTTTCTTTGTCTGATCAGCCCCGGGTGGCTTTTATTGCTCATAGAAACTCTTGCGTAGGCAGACCTCTGCCTCATCAAGTTCACAGACGTCTACAGAGAGTCAAGCACAAAAGCTGAGAAATGGTTAAGGGCAAAGAGGGTCTAGAAAAGGAATCTGTGAGAATTTGGCTTTTGGAAAGGCAAAAAAAAGACACCACTCTCCAAACTGCAACTTTAATTGGACAACTGTCGTTCTGGGGAGGGGTTTAGCGAACTGTATGCTACAGTATATGCTGAAATACTGCTACAACAGTGACTGCTATACAACATGTTCAGTACATGTCATGTATCCTCTCATATTGGTAACTGTGCCTGAATAAACACAATACAACAGCTGAATGGGATTATGCAAGATAACCCTTTCTCAGGTTGAAAAAAAGAAAACACACCTACGGCGCCACATCAGTGCTATCCAGACGCCCCTTATCTTTCTGGCCAGCAGATGAGAGTTTGGCATTATTGAGTTTTGGGAGGCTCGCCGTACCTCATATCCGGCCCCTTTTACCGTCTTATCCCAGACGGATGTAATCTGTCCCATTTCATGGATGAGTGGCAGCGCGCCTGATGCAACAGCGCTTCCTCGCATATGTGTACAGCAAAGAGGCTCGACTTTGCTATCCTGTGGGTTACTCATCTGAGTCCTGGATCTTGGCCATGGTTTTATGAGGCGATGCACTATCAGTGGTCCATACATTTCCCCCAGGAGGCTAGAAGCAGGTTTCTGGATAAGTGATGAGCTCTGAGTCAAATCAGCAGCAGAGTTCAGTAGAGCTACTAAAGCTGTCTCATTTTAAAGTGGTTACTTACAGCTTGTATTTCAAGCTGGGAATAATTGCCAGCTGTGACTCTTTGGTGAGGGTAGTGCCTCTCACAACTGAAGCCTCAATACTATGTTATGTGAACAGACATTTGTTTCTTCCTCAAATATTTCGTCGAGTGGGGCCTCTGCGGGCGCTGGCAGAGTTGTGCCAAATGAACACCAACACAAGCAGGGTTAAATATAGCCCGGCTGTCATCTTAGCTTTCCTCCCATCATTTTGGATTTGCCATGGTGGATGAATCCAGGGGTGACTGTCGGTTTAGTTTTACACACTCATCTCAGCGGTGAATGGCACACATACCACGCAAACACAAGCGTCTACAGTGGAACTCTTCTCTGAGGCGCAGACCCACAGAAACCGCCTCCACAAAATCTGAGATCTCTTGTGTTGTAGTCTCGTTTGTACAATGAGAATCTTAACCCTGACCGACTTTACTGTCTTTCAGAGGCTCTAGCAGGTTCAGTTTTTAAAGATAGAGTGAAGTAACAGATATAGAAAACCTAAGAAATCCATTGGTACCAACCATGTCATGTTTGCTTGTCGGGAAGGAGGCTAAATAACACTCCAACGTTAGGCTAAATTTTGGCGAGGATAAACTGGCATGGCCATTTTCAAAGGGGTCCCTTGACCTCCGACCTGAAGATATGTGAATGAAAATGGGTTCTATGGGTACCCACAAGTCTCCCCCTTACAGAAATGCCCACTTTATGATAATCACATGCAGTTTTGGTCAAAAATCATGCAGTTTTTGAATGCGGTGTAAATGTGTTATTTTCGCCTATTTTAAAATGATGTATTTTTAATATTTCTGCATACTAGGGTCCATAAACAGTCTTGGCATTGCATAAATTGGGTATCACTGTAAAGCTGAGACTCTTGTGGATCCAATGAGCTCAATTGTATTCATGTGTGATGATGTTAGTCCCCATAGTAGCCATTTCATATAGTGAGATCATTTTTTTAAACTTGACCTCACTGTATAAAATGACCTGTGGTGACCTCTAGGATAATCACAGCCTCATGAAACTTTACAGCCACAAACTAGAGACCTAGGGCATTCAGAGGATGGATGGCTTTCTGAGCATTAATCTTCAGGTTTCCAGCTTTCAGATGATGTACACCACTTCTATGTGACATCTACTGTTGACCTGCTATCTCCCCCTAAAGACCCCCCTAAAAAAATAAAAAAACGTGTCTATTGTGGGTCTCAGAGGGTTAATTATCTCAAAGCATGGAAATCTTCCTGTAACTCACCCTCACGCTTCTCATTATCTACATCTGAAGTTATATATATATTGAAGCAAAACTCTGAAAGTAATAACTTTTACTTTCCCTAGCTTCCTTCTCTCAGGGCCCGTTCATCATCTTAATGATCCCTCCGGCCCGTTGCTTTACAGACTGGGAGAAAACCTCCAAGTCCGACCATCCAAAACAAATAAACCCTCCAGCCGAGAGGCTTGATGGTGAACTGGAGCACCAGGTCGGGGCAGTGCGGCTTCATTACCGCCGACACCGGCGCCTGTGTTCTTTGACAACCTCCCCCACTGTGGGCCATTACCTGGTTATGTGTGTCGCCTCACAGCCCTCTGGGAAGTCTTCAGATGTACAAAGAGGGTGGGACAAAACACTTTTGCTGTCTATAAACCCACACGTTCTCATTCTGAGTCGCTTCCAGACACTTAGCTTTTGTAGCCGACACAATTTTGAGTCTGACTCACCTTTGATGGTGCACCATGTCAGGGATACGCTACAGAAATACTGTCAAATGCACCGTTTCAAACAGACAATAAGTGAAATTGTTACTGCCCCTTAGCACACAATAACACGATACATCTGTGCGAGGCTGAAAGACTTGTTGATGACTTTGCCTGCTGTTGCAATTACTAGCTTTTATAACTCACTCTCTAGTCTTTAGCCTGTTTTGCAGAGCTGTAAAATGCACCGCCCACTGGAGATTCAAGATTCTTTGACATCTGATCGCCTACAACTCGACATAATGGATATGTATTGTAACCAGACATTGCTGTGGTGTCGGCTACAGCGGGGAGAGGAAATCAACTTGTCTGCAATGAGACTGGGATTATTTTGAGACGACAGCTAAAGAGTATGCTGCTCGGTGCATCACCGCACTGAAGTAGCAACAATCCTGACTACTTTTTTTTTTAAAAACGAATATCTCAAAAGTCTGTTTTTTTTTGTGAGAGGCGCAGCATGGAGGTTGATTTGGAGGGACGATTCATGAGGAGCCAATCAAAAGAATTATTTCTGATTATACATTGGTTAATGAAAATACCCACATCTTCCTCTGTGAGCCATAATTAGGCATGGTAAACAGGATGACAATAGAGGAGAAGGCTGATCCCAGGCCATCAATTACTTGTCCTCCTCCTTAAGCTCTGGCTGAGACGCCCTGTGGATGGAGGCTAATTATTGTTATTACAGACCTGCCCATTATTTCATCCATCTGCTACACTTTTAAGTCCATTCTCGCAGCAGAAGAGCAGTCGCAACTAACGAAAATCAAAACACAAACTGCAATTTAGAGTATATTCTGGTTGTGTGTAATTAGAAACATGCACTGTGCCATTACTGTATGCTAATAATTCACCCTGAAACCCACAGACCAGTGCACACGGATAAAGCATGCTCCAATTAAATATGACATACAGTATGTGCCATGCGGTGTCAAACTGTCTGGCTTCCCTGCTATTTCCCTCCTCTGTAAAAGAGAAACCTGGCCTTCAAAGTGAACACATTAACACCTTTTTCATACTGGCTATAGTCGATGTGGCTGACAATCCCACAATGCAAATGGGCACAGGTGAGAGCTAATACCAGTAGCATAAAATGGCAGCGGGGGAGTTTTTTTTTTTTCTGCCAAATGGCTGCTTGCGCTGGTGTGGTAGATGAAAGGGAGCTGTGAGCTTTTAATGTGCGCCGTGTTACTGTACTGCAGGATGTTTAGGCTTATATGGAGAGACTGGGCTGTCAGGCAGAAAGCAAGTGGACACAGGTGTATGGTAATTGCAGCAGAAAAGAGTCGAGGCGGGAGGGAAGTGCACAACGGGGAATTTCAAATGAAAGCACTGAAGAAAGTCAAAGGAGAGGCAGCGGGGAGGGAGAGGAGGCAGCTTATTGTGCGATTTGTGTTTCTGAGTGTGTGCATGTAGTTCTGTGTGTATCCGCGTATGCATATGAGTGTGTCTGATATGATAGAAAACGACTGGCCAGTCAATGCTGACTAACTAAGATAAGATGTGTTTTTATCACGTATTGTCAATATACTGTTTAAAATATGGACTTAGTCTCCGTGACGTCACCCATAGGTTTCTGAAGAGCCGTTGTGAAGCTCAAAGCGGGTGGCTCTGTCACCATCTCGGCAAATAAATGGGCAAAGAGGTGGATCGTCGGTGCAGCTGAGGCAGGTAAGGGTGACGCAGCAGAGCAGACAGCTCGCAGCTATAGCGACCTGGTACGGCACCCACCTATTACTCAAAGCAGCCACGCCCTTAATGCCTAACTTTAAGTCTTAATATAATTTAAACTGGTGAGTTATATACAAATTCACCCCTGTACAGTTGTCATGAACGGGGATATTAGCTATAGAGATCAACCAGGCTGTAAACATGTTTATTTCTAGGGATGTCACGAGAACCGATAGTTCTGTACCAAGTCCATGCCAAAATTCTGAAAACATGGTGGTACTCATTTTTCTACAGTACCGCAGGTACCGTCAGGGCTCGAGACTAATGGCATCCTGTTGTCCCGGGGACAATAGATAGATAATAGCAAATCCAATGTGTTTGGGACGCCGTAAACTCACGATTGACGTGTCCAGGTGACACAACCTATTTTTTCCCTGATAATGCTACATCACGAACAACAAATCTGTGTTGAAATCGGCAAGACGAGAGATAGTTAACGTTAGCTGTTAGCTCCGTGCAGTTGCGCTTCACAGTACGACATTAAAACTTTTATGAGGGAAACAAAGAATAGGACTCCAACTGTGGATTTGTGATCGTCTTGGTATAGTGATGGACATCTACCAAGCTTTATGAAGCCTTGGTCCCTGTTTGATTGATGGAAACAGACTCTGTGTTGTTTGTGTACGCTCCAGTCATGATCCCGTGGGTGTTTGTATGTACAAGGATTTCCATCCCTCTCCGGCCCTCACCGGTGGCACCTTCTGTTACCATGACATCAGACCCACTATTCAGACTTGACTGCATTGTGATAAATGTCATCTATTGATCTTAATGCTACATGGGTGTGCTGTTGGAGCTACAACACAGCGGGAATAAGTTTCATTCTTTGTACTTCTTTTCATCATTAGTGGTTTCTTTTACACAACATTAAGTCTGAACAGTGCAGTTTCTTCTCGATCTGAACATAATACAGAAACCTTGATAGGCAAGTGAGAAAAACAAATCTGGTGATCCATTTTTTAAGTCTCATCTAAATTGTTTTCTCTCCCTTGTTTGTGACTTAAGAACAGGTGGAAAAAAAAGTTTTGCAAGGATAATCTCTGAAAGTTTCTTAAATTTTGTTCATCTGTGAAACTGGTGGAAGAAAAAGCTAGTAGTCGGAATGAGAATTACAACAAATACGCTTAAAAAAATCTGACAAATCCTGATAAAATCCTGACAAAAAACTTTGTTTTCCTCCTGCCAAAACTTTTTTTTCACCTGTTTTCACAGGTGAAAAAAAAGTAACGTTATCCTTTTTGTCACCTGTCCTTAAGTCATAAACACAGGAAGGAAATTTTTTTCAATCAGACTTAAATAATGGATCACCAGAATTTTTTTTTCTCACTTGCCTCTCAAGGCTTCTGTAAAATTGCCTCAGTCAGGAATATTTCCTTAACTGTGATTATTTTACCATATAAAATAAAATAAAATAAAATTCTCAGCAAATTTTATTTCCTCACTTACCTCTCAGGGTTTCTGTTACATCTGTACAACTTTTAAGTTGTTATTTTTTTGGGGAGGGGACTCAGCCAAAGTTTTTTCTTTGACACATGTATTCGTGACCAGTGATGGGTGGTTGTTAAAAAAACAACAAAAAAAACTAGCAGGGTTGTAGGAGAGGCAAAGTGTGTGCTGCACTGCATGTATAATTACAGACAAAAGGCCTGTCAGAGGGAAAGTCAGTGGGCACACACACACACTATTGTAATTGTTCTCACCTGACAAGCCTCCCACATCCATTTTCTTCAGGTTTTTGGCCTCGAGGACAACCACAGTCAACTTGCCAGCAGTGGGTACGTATCGCAGAGAGAAGCAGATATCACCCAGCTTCTCTTGCTGTTGGACAGGCAGAGACATATAACAGAGGTGAGTTTTAACAGCAACTAATAAATCCCAATTTACTGCATCACATGCTCACAGCAGATGCTCACTATAAATAGCTTGTAAATTCCCCTCCAAAGCACATTCAAAATTGTTCAGTCAACCAAATCTGAAGCTCTGGTTTGGATTTTTTAACATGTTAGACATGTTTATTTGGTTCTGCTCTCCATAAACAGAAACTTTTAATGATTTTTTTATGAACTTTTAAAGCTGCAAGTGCCAGAGTGTCTATGTAAAAAGTGATGGTATTAAAGGTTAAAGTACAGTACACTGACACTGGGTTTTAGAGTTGTTTACAGTAATTAGTGTCCACTTTGAATAAGGTTGCATTTATGCATACAATTTACATAAGTGACAGAAAGATGCTTTTGTAATTGCTCTAAGTGCATACATTTTTATGCACGGTGCTTTCTGGTGTAGAATATGCACAGAAAGATCAGCATACATAATTCAGTGGTTAATGTAGAATTGTAAAACAAAAATACTAATATTAACTTGGAGTTAGCATGTGAATTAGTGATATTTTTCTTTCTTGCAGTGAGTTGTGTAACAAATTATCATATGAACGGTACCAGTAGAAATATTTGTTTGGGCGGAAACATTTCCATTATTGATTTGACATGCAATAAAAGAACATTGAACACACATTGGAAAAGTATCCTTGATCCTGATCCTCAATGTGATTTTCTGATCCTTCACACAGAATCCTGCTGAAGAGATGACGTTTAGATACAATATATTACTATTACTAATATTAATCTTTTTGTTCTTGTTCATCAGGAATGTTACAATGACTGCTGCGAGAACAGTGCATCTCTAATATAAGCAGTGTAATTGTGAGAAGTGTTTATTTACATTAAAGCAACTGTCCAGAACGTATGCAGATCACAATAAAAAATTTAAAAAAGATGAATGGATTTTTTGGAGACACATGAAACAGTCTGCAGGACAAGCTGTTAAAAAGGTTAGTCATCCTGTGAGCCAGCTGTCTGCTGGCTTACTGTATAAATACTATAAAATATTATATAAATTTAAAAATACTGAAGTATACACAAAAGAAATCACAACAAACACATTTCTATTGCCATTTTTCTAAACTGAGAAACAACAACAAAACGATGAATTATCAATCAACTTCATTAAATTCTAATTAAAGTAACTAGAAATATTGCACATAAGGCCTTTATTATATATCAATGTAGAGCTGCAACGATTAATTGATTAGTTGTCAACTATTAAATTAATCACCAACTATTTTGATAATCGGTTTGAGCAATTTTTTAAAGAAAAAAAGTCAAAATTCTCTGATTCCAGCTTCTTAAATGTAAATATTTTCTGGTTTCTTTACTCCTCTATGACAGTAAACTAAATATCTTTGAGTTGTGGACAAAACAAGACATTTGAGGACATACTCATAATTTTTCACCATTTTCATACATTTTATGAACCAAACAACCAATCAATTAAAGGAGAAAATAGTGAACAGATTGATCGATAATGAAAACAATTGTTAGTTGCAGCCCTATATCGATGTATTTTATATAACTGCACTCTGCAAGTTTAAATAAAAAAGCATTAACAATCAAGATATTCATCAATATGCATCATTGGCAATATATCAGGTAGAAAAGGGGATTCAATATACATTTATGTTACAAAATGCATAAATCAAAACCTATAACAAGTGTCAAACAAAGACACAGTATGTCAAATGCAATGCTTCATATCACACTGAGTCTCCGATCAATAGCTAATCAATTGTACAATAAGTCCCTGCATGTTTTCAATCTTCTGCGATGGATTCGGTCTCTTGTTTTGGTTTGAATGCTTTCTAATGTCGGCTCCCACTTTCGTTTGTCACTCATCCCTTCGCTGGAAAAGTACCGACTGCAATCACTTCACTGGTTCGCACACAAATCACCATCACAAACACAGCCTCATTATCGCACACACTGAGCAGGAAGCGATTCATGTTCTCGCCATATCTCTTATCAACGCTGTGAGCAGACGCCGCCAATAACTCTCTCTCAGGTCACACCTGCGTTAACGTGCGGCCGTTTTCAATGGAGATTATAAATCAGAGGCAAATTGGACCTGAATATCAACCTTTGTTTTACTCCATGAGTCTTTCATCAACCTCCAATCAAGGCCTATTTCCTCATGCAGAATCAGTGTGCTGGATATGGCTGCTGTGTGATTCGTACTGTAAAAACCATTATGACTGGTAGTTGCACAACAAAACCAATGACATTGATGGCGAGGGCCGGGTTTTAATCAGCACAAATACACGCTCCCCTGGAGGCCAGCGAGAGAAGGAGCAACAGTTAATTATGCCTGTCGAGAGCATTGACCGGCCTCTCTCATATTTTCCATGAACTGTAAAAGGTCAACTGCTGCCTTTTCAACTTAAAGGGCGTTTTTGTAATTTGCTACTTCATAGTTGACCTTAAAAGTAAAGAGGATTGTGTTACCCGTTTGTAGGTAGATTATTAAATCTCTTTGTGAGTTTGGACTGATACAGTTCCTCCTTACAGAGATTCATTTTCTTTGTATGTATTTAAAACCAGTGGCTTCCCACCTGTTTGGCTTCTTATCTATTAAAGCAAACTTGTGACCCCCAATCACAAGTCGCACATATCTATGGGGTTTGTGAACAGCTAAGCCATAGAGTGATGATTTTTCTACTAAGACTGTTTCATTTGAATATTTCAAGAGGTCTGAAGAGGCAGTATCCAGTATTTCAAAAGAAAAACAGAAAAAAACAGAGAAACAGTCTGAAAAATAAACAATTTCCTGTAGCAGAGATATGCATTTTCGGCAATGTGATCTCATGCGTGAAATGACGAGAACTTCTTAACAGCACATTACGTGGTGGTGG
>CAKALU010057975.1:0-20371 GCA_916700995.1 Hozukius guyotensis
GCCAACCTTCTTATCTTGAAAGTGCTTATCAGACATACAAACATTTCTATCATTAATACAGAGCATCGGTGTATCTTTACAAACCACATAATTGCAGCAAGTGCATAAATAACCTGAGATCTCGACCCAGTGCCACGAAGTTCCCTAACTAGAATAAGAGGGGTAGATTTTGTTTTTGCTCACTAGGGCAAACTTCATTCAACAATAAAACAATAAAACATAGTCGGACTTAACAACACTCATAATTAATGACATGATCAAAGGTCTGGCAAGTCAGCTATTATTACTAAAGGTAATTATTAAACAGCTGCCTCACGCCAACCCAGTCCAGTGACTACAATAAGGCACCATAACCTTAAGATCCTCTTTCAAAAGCCTTAAAGCCTAATCTTCTCTCCCTTTAAAGGTATTAAATCCCCTTAATGCTTAAACCTCCACGCCATCAGCAGTGCACAGGCGCCCACTCCTGCAGCGGTCAGAATGTACTTTGTATTAGTTGCCAGGGCGCGAGAGGCCATCTTCTTCTCTGAATCCTGCTTCAGCTCTGGTGAAGTATCAGCGGGTGCCGGCTCAGAGGGGTGGTGGTTCTCACTGAAGGGGGTGTTTATACTCAATACAGTGTCAACAGTGTTGGTGGATAGTGGCGGCGCAGAGGTGAGCTCCTTGGCTGCTTCACCGTTGACGATTTGAGCTCGTGGTATTGAACTTTGGCCGTCTAAGTCGAGGATAGACGGCTCCTCGGATACATGCACCTCGTGCATCAGCACCTCCTGCCTTTCCAAACTCTGACAAGGAGACTCGTAGTTGTTTTCCTCCAGTTCGTTATGGTTAAGAGCGAAGCCGTTCTCCTGGCATGGCAGGGCAGATGCCGTACTCGCGGCGGTGGAGCTGACAGCAGAGCATGCAGGAAGGTGGGCAGAGGTCACGGCGTCCGTTGCAGCGTCGCTTATTTCCAGACGCTCACTATTACCCGAGTAGGGCTGCGCCGGTGTGCTGGGTGCAGGGATGGTAGGGCTGTCATCATTTTGTGGGAGGATGCTGATGAGCTGGCCAGGCTTGCTCAGACACACACTGCTGTCAGCCCAGAGAGAGGCGTCCATCCCAGCAGCACCCGGCAGCGGAGGGGAGGTTGTAGCTGCAGTTTCTGTCTGCGGGCTGCTTTCAACAACCTGCAGATGAAAATTATAACATGATAGGTTTAGTTTTTAAAAAGGAAGCTGGTGTAATATTTCTAACATTCTGTCTATCTCTCATGTACGTGAATGTGGCTTGACAAGATGTTAGAATCACAACAACTGACCACCTCAAAGTGCAGTTGAATCTATCCCTCTCAGACGTACTGTTAAACAAAACCTGGACATTATAAGAGTATTTTCTTCTCAAAAATGTTATGCTGTTGGGTGAAAACACCACGACAAAAACTTGCTTACTTATTGTTTTCTATGATTGAAGTTCAAGTATATAGTAATGTGTGTAATGGGTTTCATTAAAGGTCCAGGATGTAGGATTTGGTGTCTTCTAGTGGTGTGGTTGCAGATTGCAACCAACTGAGTACCACTACGCTCACTCCTCCCTTTCCAAGACTGCTCTAACGTGAGCTGCCGAGTGCAAAACCGTGGTAACGCCGTTCGCCTCGCTCAGAGGCCATCCTTACCATAATAACACTACACACGCTGGCGGTACCATGGTTTTGCACTCTGTGGCTCATGTTACCGCAGTTTCACAAGCGTGTTGGAGAACTACGGTGGCCTTCAGGTAACATAAAAACGTGAAAGGCTCTCTCTAGAGTCAGTGTTTGGTTTGTCCGTTCTGGGCTACTGTCGAAACATGGTGGAGCAACATGGCTACAAGACTTGCGCTTTGAATATTGGGTCATTTGGGGAAACGTATGAAATTGATTTTAGACACTTAGTTATAACTAAGTCGTAACAGGTAACAATTACTACAAAGTTCACCAGTGTGTCTTATTGGCAAAAACAAAAAATCTCTCACACTGGTGGTCACTTGTAATAATGACGTTTCAGTCCTCAAACCTTCACCAGGTAAAATTCATGAATGAAGAGATTTAATTAGTTTTGCCTGATGAAGGTTGAGGGTCGAAACAAATAAAGTGAGTACCAGAGACGAGATCTTTTGTTTTTCTTATTACTGAGTCTTAAAATTAGCATATTTTGGTATTCACCTGTGTAGTAGGAGGTTCAGACATCTCTTCAGGCTGCAGGACAGCAGCAGGTTTTGGGTCCACAGGAGGGGTGGTGTCCTGGACTGGAGGCTTGTCTGGGGTCAACGTGAGGAAAGAGGATCCATCGGTCACATCTGAGTTTATCGGAGTTGGAGAGGGACTCTGTGGTGGCCTGACCTCTGTGGAGGTTGTTGCTGTTTGGAGACGATCTGGGCTGGAAGGAGTGTCCGTTTCACACGGCACAACAGGACGAGATGGTGGAGGAGGAGTGGCCACACCGTTGATCAATACCTCGCTGTTTCCTGCGCTCACCTGATCAGGGATCACACCATCATCACCAGAGACATCCTGGATGTCTGATTCAGAGTTTTCCACCGGCTCCTGGTGAGACTTAATCTCCCTCTGAGGAGGTGGGGTTGTAACCGCCTGAGTGTGTGGGGTGACAGGAGAAGGAGGAGGTGTTGGTGTACGGGGTGCCACTTCATTCTGAGTCGACTGTGGAGGCTCGGGTGGAGAAACAGCCTCAGGAACTTGAGCTGCTGAGCTCTGGGGGGCTTGTGGCTGCACAGGGATTTCCAGAGAGGGTGAGACCTGGGCAGCTGGCTCTGGAGGAGCTGATGCATCAGCTGGCGGAGCAACAGCAGCCTGACTGTTTGCTCCATTCTCTGGGAAGGACAGATGACTGGCAGATGGTGCTGGATGGACGTGTGCCCTGACGACAGTCGTTGGAGGGGAGCCGGGGTTGGAATCTAGGGCAAAGCAAACAATGTTGTCATTTAAATCCATTTTGAATCATATGACTAAAGCCCCTTAGGGACTATCTGACACTGTAACTATACAGTACTTCAGTTATCATTTACTGGAGCTTCTAATGTCACATCAAACAGCACGGAAGTTCACAGGACCAGCAAACATAAACCAGATTATTCCCTGAAACATTTTATTGAAAAACAACACAAAACGCAACATATTGAGAAATATGAACTAAATATAAAGACTAAAGTTTTTCCAGAATATAGGTGATCCTTCTCACGCTTTGCATCTGCACTTTCACTCTTCAGCTATCAAAAAAAATATGTACAGCACACCATTCTCCCGCACATCTTTCTCACAACACAGAGTTATCTCTGAAGGTCACACAGCAAGGAGACGCTGTTTTGCTTCAACTGCATAAATAAGCTGTAAGACACCGTACACTTGCTCGCCTGTGAACCGTCCATGCAGGCGCCAAAAATAGAATAATATATTAACATTTATGCAAACAGTTTGTTTCCAAAATAAATTACTGCAATATACTACGCTGAGTCCAGAATACTGTGCTCCAAACTCAACCAGAAAGTAGTGCATGAGAGAATAATGAAAATATTGGATATTAGAACCACAGCACAAATGGTAGGCCACAAACACTTGGATTATTCCGCATTTATTTTTTGTGTCTGTAATAATGTGGCCCTCTTCACATACGACTAAAATTAAGTTGTGGTTTCACTGTGTGGTAATCCAACACACTTCAGTGGAGTATCAATTTAGATAAGGACTCTGTTTCATTTAAGGGTTAAATACTGAATATCTCACATACTACTTTGATCATAGGGAACCTGGAAAATATTCTGATAGAATTAGTTTGAGGTAGTAGGCTAAATATGTTCTAGTCAAAAAGGGAAAACTACATTAAATTCTACACTATAATACACAGTTAAAGACTTACTGTTGACGCCTCTCAGAGCGTTGTATTCCGCTCTAATCTCAGCTGCTATAGTCGGCTGCTCACACGCCTCAAATGCTTCGATTAACTGCTCCGGCCAGTTTTCTCTCCTCCTCAGACAGTCCAGAAGAAGCATTGCGCTGTCCAGGCCCCCATAAGTTTCTCTTTTTGCCTCGATGTTCTCCTAAAATTAGATTTCATTAAAAAAAAAAAAGCATAGGGAAAAAAACCTACATCAGTTTCTTGTTAGTGTAGTGATGATTTTCAGTGAAGTTTTTTGTTCAAAAGGTACCATTACGGTCAGTACGGTAGTATCGACAAATTTGGATACTAGAGCCAGTACATTATATTAATCCAATACGATTCAAACTATCCCCAGCCATAGTCCCATGTCCTTGTACCTAATGAAACTTACCCTGTCATGAGCAGTCAGGCAAGGCAGATGCATCATCATTTCTCTCACTTTCACCCTGCTCACAATGGTCGGCATATTCCGCCGCAAGTATCCATTGTACAGCCTCTCACTGGCGAATGACATCTGTGAAATGAGAAAGTGGACAAAAGCACAGAGATAGTGAAGACTTCAATTTTTAAAAAATAATTTCTTCTCCCGATACACACGTCAGGTTTGTACAGTGTAATTTTGGGCACTTCCTCAGTTGCCAAGGCTCTTTGGCCACATTCCCGATTTCTACTCTTATTACATATGAGATGGGAAAGTACCCAAGAAAACCCATTTAGGAAATCTGATCTTTATTGTCTGCAATGATCACAGACACACTTCGGGGATTTTTACTCAATGAAACCGAAAGTGAAAGTGAAGATCCGACATCCTGTAGCTTCAGGGGGAAAAGGAAAATGTTAACATTTCCTTTTCATTTCAGTTTATGAGAAACATAAAAAAAGAAAGTATGTGATTCAGTCTTCACACCTGCAACCCTTTTGTTCCCTTTTCAAAGGGGAGGACACCGCTCTTTCATTTCAAGGTTGCAGTTGTCTGGCGTACAAAGAAGGTGAAAAGGCCCTGACTAGTAGTCACTGATTAATCACCTCCAGTTTAATATCTGAACTTCAAATGTGCAGCTTGAACGTCTCGACCTGTCACTCCAAACACACATTCCTATCGTTTTTCAATGTCAAATATAAAGCTTGGACACACTTTTTTGTATTGAATACATCTTTAAACCTTCACTTTGTTTATACCTAAACAGTCAGGTGGAGTAATCTGTTGTCAGGTTTAGTCAGGGGGAATGTTTTCACAAGATTATCTTGTCATCACTGGCCACGTTAAATAGAGCAGTGCGTTAAAGTTTAGTGTAAACGTGGGGCAGCAGCAGCAGTCTGGAATAAATGTCAGAGGCAGAAAGCAAAGAGCAAAGTCTTCCTCACTGTATCATTAGCCCTCAGAGGCCATGATTATACCAAGATATATGCAGATATACTGAGTTGTGTGCAGGCCTTAAGAGGAATGTGGGAAGTGTGTATTATTTTCAAGCATGCATGTTAAGCGTAAAGTGATGAGAGATTGCAGATTAACAAGACAAGGAAGGTGGTGTGAGAGGGAGAAAAAAAAGCACCTTGACACGAGGTGCAGAGCTGAGCCAAATCAATGACCTCTAAACAGGCAGTCCTTTTCTTGCCAGTCTCCTTGGCTTTCCAAGACTCTCTGGGTCAAATTACAAGCAGAATAGATCTCTATTTCAAGTCTTATTTTAGTCTCAGAAAGCTTGCATGAAGGACAAGCTTGATCAGATCAACGTTATTATCACACACAAGGAAAATTCAACCAGAAGTGAAAGCAGATATGTTTATAGTTACATACTGGCATGATGAAATAACCCATCAAGCTCCAGCTATAACTATAACTGCCAGTAAAATATTGAAATATATTGTGTAATACTTTTCAAACATACTTAACATACTGTTAAACATCTGACTAAGAAGACTGGGACACATTTACACATAAACAAGGACAACAGAGGCTAATAACTGCCTTTAAAATAGGGAAATATATTGTTAAATATACTTTTCAAGCCTATTTTGTGTTAAACATCTGGAGACACATTTCAAAAATGGCTGCACACAAACAACAAGGACAACAGAGGCTAAAAACTGCCTGTAAAATATGGAAATATATGGTTAAATATACTTTTTTGGCCTATTTTTTGATAAACTATTGACTAAGCAAGTTTCAAAGAATACAAACAGGCTGCACACAAACAACAAAGACGATTTACCTGTCAAATGTACCTGTAAATGACTGAAATATGTTGTGAAAATAAGCTGCAAACATGAATTAGCATTAAAAAGTGAGCTTAAATTGATAAATACGTCACAACCTAGCTTGATGTCACCGCTGTTTCCTGAGTTGACACTTGACAAAACACTCAATAAAACACCTATTTTATGTAATTAAACACTTAATTGTGTTAATATAACATAATATAGTGCTCACCTTTCGTGTTTTGTTGCGTCAGCAGGTCGTGACTGCCTCTCTGAAGCTTTTCCTGCCTCTCAATAAAAAAGCTGCGCTGTCTTCTTCACACACATCTGCGCAGAGGTTCCCCTCCGCAAGCTCCGCGTTCTCGATTCCTATTGGACGAGAGCGCCGTCAATCAAAGCGTGAACCAATAGAATTAATGTAAGGCTGTAAGGAAGGCGGGGTGTGCTTAATCTTGACCCTAACTGTGACCTTTGCTGTGCTGTGATGGGATGGCTGCAGAATTAGATTGGATATAGACTTGTTGGTTTACATCTGCCTCTAATCCCTGATCCTAATCCGTTCACATGGACACAAACACAGATCATACACACAGAGGGGAGGGGACGAACTGTTATGCATGGAAGAGAAAATATATATGAAAATAAAGCCTGTATTCAATAAACAGGCAAACCAGGAGCATTAAAGCAGACAGTGGTGGGATGTAAGTAATGTTCAAGTGCAAATTTGAAGTACATGAATATGTCAATTTCATGCCATTTTTTACTTCAGTACTCCACTTCAATTCAGAGAGAAATATTGTACTTTTTATTCCACTATTTGACAGCTACAGTCAGTGGCGGATTAAAGGTCCCATATTGTAAAAAGTAAGATTTCCCATATCTTTTATATTATAAAGCAGGTTTAAGTGCTGTATAAATAATGTGAAAGTATCGAATTATCGCTCAATATACGGAGAAACACACACAACTCGTTTTCATAAATTGTGCGTTTGAAACAAGCATCAGGATTTCTGTCCATTTGTGATGTCACAAATATACAATATTTAGACCATTACACCGTTTTAAACATAAACATTCTAAATGTGTCTCAGTTTATTTCCTGTTGCAGTGTATATGAATAACATCAGCTGACAGGAAGTAAACATGGCCCAAACTGTTGCCAGGCAACGCAATTCCTTTGCAATTCCGTTGCAATTCCGTTGAAATGCACTAAAACGGAGCGTATCAGACAGAGGGTGAATACAGGTATATTCAGACAGACAGTGTGAAGAAAATAGAGGGTTTTTTAACATTACAGAATGTAAACATGTTCTAATAGAAACACAAAATAGTATGAACCTAAAAATGAGCATAATATGGGACCTTTAAGGTGGTCAGGGGCCCCCTAAGCTACTCTTTGTATGGGCCCCCCACCCTTACTCATCATGCTTTAACGTTTCCAGAAAAAAAAAAAGTAATTTAATGCCATGTGTAAAAACGTGCTAGGAATATTACTCGGCACACACGTACACACTCGGGGAGCACTGTCATATACACACACACACACACACACATTGAGACAGCGTTTAATCTATTCTAAACCTTGAAATATCTAGTCAATTTAGGGATTTTCTTTAGTAGATCTTGGTCATGGTATTCTTTCAGCCATTGTGCTTTTTGTTTTTATGTGACGTATTATTTGAAAACCAAATTGACTTTATGAACCTGGTAACATCATGGGGCCAGGTTCATAAGGTCAGCTGATTGGGTAGATGTGGGCCACTTCTACCCAATCAGCTGCTTTTTTTCTTAATGTTTCTTATGGGTCAATAGGGGTAAAGGTATCTGGCCAATCTGAGGCCCTTGCAAACAAGGGGCCCCTAGGCTGCAGCCTAGGTCAGTTTGTGCATTAATCATAGACACACTATTTATTGATTGTATGATGATGTTTGTGGACCAAGTTGTTGCACTGCATTATATTAAATTGAGTTTATAGTCTGTTAAATTGGATCCAGACTTCTGAATTGCAGCTCAAAGTGTTGCAGCAATGTGTTGTTGTTTTTATTGTCTCTGTAATGTCTTAATTTCTTTTGTTTTATAAGAGTTTGCTTTATGTTCTTGTTCTATGTGCGTTTTATTAGTTATTACTATCATATCGTTGAAGATTGATAGTTGAAGTCTTTCCAATGGAAACAAGATAAGAATAGTTTTATTGATCCCATGCAGGGAAAGAAAGGAGTGTAATTGAGTGTGTAAAGTAAAGAGCGTAAAATGGTAAAACAATAGATGAGGCAACAAACAGGTCTGCTGTAGTCCCAAGATCTGCTGAATAATAAAAACATAAGAGTTATGACTTTAAATTATGGCTAAGACACAAGTTTATAGCACCAGAGCAGCAACATGACTCATTTCTAAACAGAAGGTGGCGCCACTTCCTCACTCACTGAGTCTACTTTGTGCAGTAATACACAGTCTGCATTTACAAAAACATTCCCTTTAAACCTCCTGAATGAATTGAACATGCCTCCATTGATCTGTATTAACAGGTGATCCGTCTTTTGCGTGACAATAATCTCATTTAATGCAAGAAGCAAGTTAACAGCATGAACAGGATCCCAGTGATCTGAATTACTGGAGGATTATGGGAAGGATAATGACATCAGGCAGGATGTTGGTTCATTATATCGCAGGTCTGTTAAACAGGGATTGAACATGTTTGATTGCACTGCTTGGATGTAAAGGTCTTTTTTTTATGATTTATTCTGCAAACGTGTCTGTAAACACTTCATATTTGATTGCATTATTCATGTTAAATGCATTACCTCAAGAGTTCTGATGCAAAGAAGGAAAAATCATCTCTGCTGAATGAACTTACTTAATGGATATGAGATGGATGATCAGAGGGAGGAACAGGGTACAGGATATGTAGGTTGTTTTTGATTTTTGTTGTTTTATTCTGATTGAATTGTTCTTGTTTTGTTTTGGTGTATATGGTGAACATTGAGATGGAAAGTTAGAATAGGCTATTTATGCTAAACAATAAGTTTATTGATAAATAAATAAATAAATAAATGAATAAATAAATAAATGAATAAATAAATAAATAAATGAATAAATAAATAAATAAAAAGGGGGAGGACTTCTTAAGTATTAACGTCCTTTTTCGGACATGCAATATTTAATTATGTTGCTATTGAGAGTTTGTTGTATAAGCTATGTTTGCTGGGGTATTGTTGTTTTGTTTTAATATTCCTATATTCTTTATTTTTTATTTTTTTTACATGTTCAAAATAAAAATCTAAATCTAAAAATCTATGATCACAATGTTACCTACAAATTTGGTTTGTTAGCAGTTGAGCTGAACCGCTGCTGTTTTACAGTTTTGTGGGAAAAGTGACCAAATGGAAAGAGATTAAACACCTCAAACAATACGTTTGATGTCTGTTTTTGTGAGAGAGGTCATGTAAATATACTTCAGTTCATGCTCAAAAGGTCAAACAAAAAGACACAATCAAACTGCACCATGGGAAGTGTACGGTTTTGGAGCTTGACTCATATTAGGGGTTAAAAATCATAATATCTTGGCCTCTGATGTTTCCATTTTGACCATTTAACCCGTCCTTCAACTTTATGGAGGTACATTACTAAATAGCTGGAGTACTCCTTTAAGTTTTCAACCTCAAAACAAAACAAAATTTCCATTAAAAATTGGATTACTGTGGTTGTTCTGCAACGCACCTCCTAGAGATCACCTGTCAATCAAACCATGTGGGTGGGTTCTAGTCTGTGACATCTCCTTCCTGCTTTTCTTCTTGTTGTTTCTGCAGATAGGTGGCGCTCTTTTCTTTATTTATTTTTCTACATTGCTGCTCAACTTCTTCTTCTTGTTTATTTTTGAACATGTCACTGCCAGAGGAGTGACATGTGGAGAGACAGTGGGTGTTTAGAAAAGCAAATGCTGTGTTCAATCGGCTGTATAGAGTAGGAAAACAAAGATGTGTTTGTATGAAAATGTGGTTGTTATTATCATGACGATTACTGCTTTTATTATATTTGATGAAAGCACTGCTAACATGCAGTCTAGACATCAGAGTGGATGGTTAATTATCAGGGTTTTAGTATTTCATTTTGTCTGATTTGTGATTAAAAACATCTAAACATGCAGCTGAATCACCTGCTAGGCTCTGTCTGATACAGTAATCCAGAGAATATGAAAATCAGTTCAGAACAGACAACAAACCAGACACTAAACAACATCTTTATACGGTGAAATCCCGACCCTGCAGCACAGAACTAATGCTAAAACTATTAGTGCGTCCTGTTTTGACTCCAGTCTGCTGCTTCAAACCTTTCATATCTTGCAGGGCAATCCTTCCTTTGCAAGAGAAGGAGGATACAAATAAAGCCACAGCGAGGAGCCCGAGGCAACATCAGCAATCCATCACGGTTGAGTGGGGAGAAAAAACACCATGTACATCTCAATAAAAGAGCAGGACTGTACTCTTTTCAGACGCCTTTAGCTTTAAAACTACAGCACACAGATAAGAAAATAACATGCAAGATTCTCATGTAACACCACACAAATATTTCAACTCAGGCTGTAGTAGTGGTTCAATGTATTTAAAGGATTACAAGTATAAAAATGTCCCCCGTGACTGTTCTACTATTATAAATTCCAGCATTAGATTATTATTACTCATACATTCATGTAAAAGCAGGATTTTACTATTGTAGTTGGTTGAGGTGGAGCTCATTTTGAGCTATTAACTAATGATTATTTCCATTATAGATTAATCTGCTGATTATATTCTCCATTAATCGATTAATTGTTTGGTATGTAAGAATATGAAAATAGTGAGAAATAACATCACAATGACCTAGAGCCCAAAGTGACACCTTCACAATGTTTGTTGTGTCCAACCAACAGTCCAAACCTCAACGTTATTACTAACACATTAACATTATTAACATTATTTAAAGGAAAAGCAACAAATCTTCATATTTAAGAAGCTGGAATCATGAAATGTTTTGCATCTTTGCATTAAAAAGGACTTGAAATGATGATCAAAACAGTTGACAGTTAATTTTCTGTCAATCACCTAATTGATTAATCGACTAATCGCTTCAGCTGTACTTGTATATACTGTTTGGTAGTTTAATTTGTAAACCCTTCAAATGTTTTGTATGCAAAAATCTTAAAGGGGCTCTATATAAGAATCAGAAATTGCTTGTTAACAGTGACACCTGTGGCCATTCAGTCAACAACAGTCAGCATTCTGTCCTGCGTTTGTGCTCGCACTGCGTAGATGCGAGCGAGCATCGGTCAAAACAGTGAGGTGACACACACGAGACTGAACGTGATTGACAGCTAAAACCACAATATCACTATATATTTCACATGCTTGGCAGTAATGTTACCAAACGAAGGTCCCTCCATGAAACGAAGGACCGACCGATGTTGATCCTAGTTTCCCCCCCGACGTCGGTCACATTTCTGTTTTGCAAGACGGGCTTCAAGGTATAACTTTGTTATTTTGTGCTTTCGTGAAGTTTGTCTGTGGAGTCTGAGTTGTGGTGAGGGCTGGTCGTTTGTTGGCGTTAGCGGATTCCATTTATAACCGAACGTTAGCTCTCGTTGCACACTGTTATGGTTCATGTCCACAGGGGTGTTTTTTATCGTGAGGGATCGCCTCGCTTCCCAGCATTGGACGTTTGATGGGCTGCCACTAGACACAAGGCACTCGGCACCTGATTGGATGAACGCTCTCCCTCTTGGGCTGCTGCTCTCAGCTTTCAAACCGGAAGCAATATGGCGGCTCGTTTGGAAACTTTCTTTTCTCATATCACGAAAATAATTCACCGAAATGTGTTTCTGAAAACATTTGAGGCGAGATATAAGCCATGCAGTTGCTGAATCTGTCTTTATTTTGGATCGACAACGCTTAGTTTAAAAGTGTATAAGGAGTTTTCCAGAGGCGGCGAGTTGCACTGGGTGCCCCTGATTTGCATAAAGTAGCCTAGACCTTAACTTTATGCAAATGAGGAGCGTTCTCCACGCTACCAGAATGCATTGCACGGCTGCTTACATAGACAATGAATGGGAAGTGTGGAAAGGACAGAGGCTGTGGAAATGTACACACTGATAGAGGAAACTCAGAGAGTCGCAGAAGCTCTAATTTTTTAGGTTTGGATACAACCTGATCACACATTGGCAATAAAAAACAATTAAAAAACGTTTATACGTGTAAAAACTTACATACAGTCCCTTTAATTTGTGACTAAAGCTGTCAGATAACTGTGTAGAGAAGTAAAAAGTACAATATTTCCCTCTGAAATGTGGTGAAGTATAAAGTTGCATGAAAAGAAAAGACTCCAGTCAGCCATTAAATCACACCTTGTTTTATTCCTACTGAACTGAACCTGACTGCTTTTTCATTTTGTGCGAGTTCAGATGGTGGTTAAAGATCATCAGTTCAGTCTTCAGCAGAGACGGCTAACCCTTAACCCACACATTAAGAAGCTCGCTGGCTGTATAAATGATGAATGCATATTTCGCATATTTAACTACGTGCATACACTGAAGGAGCTCTCTTCCTCCTCTGTAAAGCATACATGTAGAGTAGAAACGGGACCATACAGACTTTATCCCCCAAAGGCAGTTTAATTTCTTTTATGCAGCATTAATTGAACCAAGCATTGTGGTTGCATTACATAACAGGCTTCATTACTGCCTCTTAGACACCGTGATAATGGATGTTACCACTTACTGTACCTCTGAGGACATTAAACATCTCGTAAAAATTGCTGCAAACAGTCGGTCCGACCCTTCATGTAATGGTGGGGGATGTTTGTAGTAGTAGCTGTACCTTTCAGTGACATGGATGAGAAATGGGTTACGAGAAAGTGTCTCAACGTCGACCCCAATTCTCTGCAGAGTGCATAAAGGTTGCGTCTACCTGAAGTGTTAAGTGCCCATGATTTGGTTCCTGGATGGATCCCACATGCACCAACACCAACGGGGTTAAAGATCACATCTCTGTTGGGGGTTTTAACCCAATAAAGGGCAGCAGCACACAAACTGCAGTGGAGAAACGTAAAGGCAAATACATTTTTGGACATTAAATCTTAATCAAATCAATAATACTAAAATAGCACATAAAGAGGAGGTTATAGGTGGTGGAGGAGGCGTAGGCGTAGGCATGATGAGCGTATCAGCAGAGTAGCAGTGACAGGTGAAAATGTCCGTCCTGTACGCTTTATTCAGGGTCCACTAGGGACCCTTGCACATATACTCCACTGCACATACAATGCATGTTACTGACTGGATTGTAAACCTTCATTTGAGCTTCTTTCCCACATATTCTTCTTTATTTTATTTTGTTTAATTCTTATAATTTAAAATCTAACTTGTTTGAATCTACTTTCTACTTTAGATGTGACCTGCTTACGTCCCTCTGCAGTGCAAATTGTTGCTACTTGTTTTCGTAATAAAGACGTTGATATTAGCCTTAAAAATATGGACGTTTTTCATCTATACTTTTTCTATTAATGTCTACTAATGCTGCTGTTGTTTTCTTTTGTGTACATCTTGTTTTGTCTCTTTGTTCGTTTCAAAGCTCATTACTTAAAAGTTTGTTTATAAAGTTTTGTAAGTATGAACTGGAAATTGCATATATGAAAACAATCTTGAAAAAATTAAGTATATGAAAATAAATGAATAAATAAATAAATAAATAAATAAATAAATAAATAAAGACCAAGGGAAAGAGACAAAAAATTCAAACAGAATTCAGACAGCAAAGTCTACAGTAAAATGAGGATTTAGAGTCAGGTTAGTGTATATAGTATTCATATTGGGAAAGTAAATGCCAAGAAGTCATGCAAAATTATTGATGTTTTAAGTGTGCTGTTGATGGACATTATTGACCCACAATGCCTTGCAAAAAAGGAAGTGGTGGAGGTGCTAATACTGTAGGCAAGGCAGGTTTGTTTGTATAGCATCTTTCAAATACAAAGGACAAAGAAAGTACTTTAAATAAGTTAAATAAGTCCATAAAAAGGAATAATATAGCATAGAATAAATGAAGTAAAGGATAATAGACAAGAAACATAGTTTCCGTGCAGTTATTGCAGTGATTAGGTGCTGCAAACTTAAAGGGGACACATCATGCTCAATTTCAGGTTCATACTTGCATTTTGTGTTTCTACTAGAACATATTTATATGATTTAATGTTCAAAAAGCACATTATTTTTCTCATACCGTCTGTCTGAATATACCTGTATTCACCCAACATGCTCTCATCCCAACTCGTCACATGCCGCCGTTTTGTCGTCACTTTATATTCGGCATCAAAACCACTATAGTTAAGGAAAGAAAGGAAAAGAAATACATGTTTGGGCTTCAAACTACCATGTTTGTGGTGTGAAAATGACACTGAACGTTGTGAACACGGGGCACGAACAGCGGTCTCCTGGATGAAAGCCTTGTGTTTGTTGGATTTCACTCTAATTAGTATGATAATGTTCCCAGCATGAAACATCATTTGTCAGGGTTAGTTAACAAGCTCTCTGTTTTAGGACTTCTGGAAATGAACATAGAAGTAGACGGCAATACAAAGAGGGTTTCTGATGATCTTTACTGCTCGTCTACAAAGCTATAAATGTCCTCGTTATTAGAAGCCAGTCAGTCTGTCGGGTCCTTTCAATTTATTTATTTTTTCAAAGGATTAAATTGAAAGCGGGTGAAGCTGCTTTTACCCTCTGAGTTGATGCTGCCAGACGACAGAAGATGGGCCTTCACACTATAACCTCTTTTAAAAGCAGGCTAAAAACTTTTCTCTAAAGCTTTTGATTAGGTTTTATCCTGTTTATAGGAGTGTTTATCTGTATTTTATCTCTATAAATTGTATTTTTATGGTCCGTTTGAACAAAAACACACTGTTTTTTTCATATAAAACATTGTTTTTGTGTATAAATGTTACAAGCAGACGTTGAAAGCAGAGTCATAGCCGCAATTTTGGAGATATTAAGGTCACTGTGACAATAAAGATATTATATTATTATAGTGTTTTTTCTATAAGCCATACTATTCAACTACTTTTTGTACTTCTCTGTTGCTGTGATACTTTGATTTCTCTACTTTTTATCTTATCAAGAGTGAGTCAATTTACTTTGAGGCTTTCTAAGTCAGTCAGCATTTTACATTTCTTACATTATAATTTATTCCCTGAAAGGTTGCGAGCACATTGTTGTCAGCAGGACAGCGTCTCCATCTTTAATTAATGTAGGAGGAGAAATGTGGGAGGATTAATTTAATAGATTTGTCTTATTAAATAGACTCCTTGATTGGCTGAGAAAAAAAATAGATGTCTGTTATTCAGTGTATCTGATATGATGGAGAATTTAATAAATACAGTGAACAATAAAATGAAAAAACCTGCTGACCCAAGGGCAGACATTCGGAGACAAGGTCTATTGTCAATGAATAAATTATGTGCCAGAGCACAATCATGATGAAGAGCTTTAGAGGCTTGTTTTTTTCCTCTCCATTCGACCTGTAACCTTTCTTTTCACTCAGGCAGACTAAAATGTCAAATCTGCCGGGGCGTCGGAGCCACAGGCGGCCGCTGCTTTACTGGTAAACACACAGATGACTAAAAGCAGGTTTCTTTTCACCGCCGCTGAAAGGTTAGACTGTTAACGCAGGTCATGTGGGGTGGTGGTGGTGGTGGTTGTGGTGACGGTGGTGGGCAGCTGACCATCTGAACCAGACACTATATAAATCAGACCAAAACCATTTCATACATCAAGAAACACTGGATTTAAGTAACTGCAAACTCATGTAAAGGCTTTGGTGATGAATCGGAGACATTTATATCACTTTATTATGTACTTTTATTTAATTTATCTGCCTTTATCGTGTTGAAAGTTACTAGATGATTTAATATAGACAATGTGACAAATGAAAAAACTTTACTTCAATCCAATTCATCAACTATAAGCAGTTTATAAACATATAATAAATTGTTGATAACACATAATATAGTTATAAGTAGATATAAGGACATTTTGAAGTGTTTCTTGAAGCTGAAGTAGGCGAGATTGGAGCAAATATGATTAAAAAAAGTTATTTTTGTAAAATGGTCACTATATCGTGACAGTAGTACATGAAACAGGTAACGTAAAAAAAATCATGTTCCTCTGTGTCCTCCGGTGCTCCTAACGGCATCTGCAAGATTTCACAGACCGGAGGAAAACAAACAGTAAGAACTGATTTGAGGTCTGCTGTCCATCAGCTGTCTATGAGAGCCGGCTGTCAATCACTCGCGAACTCCGACCAAACGGTCAAACTAGGCAGCGCTGATCAAATATGAATCAATATTATGTTACATTAATGCCTATTACTCTCCTCAAATGTTTTCAGAATCATCTTGTAGAGCACGGTTTAGCTGTAAAATGAGAAAGAAGAAGAAGGAGAAGTCACTTTTATTGAGAAAGTTTGTAACCTGGCAGCCATGTTGAGATATCTTGAAGGAACGCCAAGTTCCTGTCATATGACTGGAGCACAGCCAATAGGAACGCTCGCTCTCTGAAATAACCTGTGATTGGTCAGAGTCTCCCGTCACGGGCTAGATTTTCTAAAGCCTGAAAACAGAGCCATGAGGAGGTGCAGATGTCTAGTTATCTCTCAGAACACTTGAATTACAATATGCTGAAAGGTTATTATGGAATTTTTTCCCAATGATGCTAGAAATATACTGCCTACTGCCACTTTTAGGACCTAATGATTTAAATAAGGGATATTCAAGTGTTCGTACTGGGAAGTTGATTCACCTCAAAAAAAAATATTTTCCGCTGAGTTACAGATGTCTCTTTCCCAATGTTAGTCTATGGGAAAAAGTCTTTTTGGGCCCAACGGCATCACGTGACGGACACGGAGGTTGTAGTACCGCCGTTTAGCCACTACGAAAACTTGTTTCAAAGCCTGGCGCTCTACCTGGGGGGCTTTGGGTAAATGCTGTTAGCGCTGTCAGCACTTTGTTTGTACTGTTAGCTGCAAACCGCTGGCTCAGCTGTGGCCATGTTGAGAGCCGTGGGAGGCAATATATATAATCTCAATCTCGCATTTAGCACCTTTAAGAAACGCGTTACGCCACATATAATATAGTTGTACGCAGAGTTATGATTGTTGGTAGATGCTGTAATGCTGCGTACAGCCACATTGTGTTATAAATCCTTTATTCAATGTTTATGTACTTCTTATACACTGTGGTGAGAAGTACATTTACTCAAGTAGGCTACTGTACTTAAGTACAATTCTGAGGTACTTTTAGGCTACTTTAGTATTTCCATTTTCTGCTACTTTATACTTCTGCTCCACTTCACATTTCAAAGGCAGATATTGTACTTTTTACTCCACTACATATCTGATAACTTTAGTCAGTATTCACTTTTATTAAGATTAAGATTAATGATGCAAAATAGTATTAACAAATATATATTATTATAGATTAACCCAGCAGTATATAAAGTAATTAAATTGAGCTCCACCTTCACCAGCTCCAACATTAAAGTGATGAACACATTAATGCATCAGTAACTATAATCCAATATTATTATATATGTTATTATGAAATGGACCATTATGTATAATGAGCACTATATTTTGATGCTATTTTGGGATTTTACTTAAGTAAAATTTTGAAAACATGACTTTTACTTGTAACAGAGTATTTCTACACTGTGGTATTACTACTGAGTACTTCTTCTACCACTGTTTTTGCATCCTGAATTGTTTAAACAGCACTTAAGTTAAAGTTTCTGGAGGTTCTTTAACATCTAAACTGTGAAAATAAAACTGCACAAAGCACTTTAATGTCCACTTGACTATTAGTGAGACTGAGACTCTGCAGTTATTCATGCTGAGGAAGAATAAAGACATAAACACTGACCAGCTTTTACACCACTAGACCTACTTACTGAAACTACCAAACTGCTGCTTTCACTGAAATATGATGATTGACCTCAAACATGCAGCTGGATTAGTTGTGATTTTAATATGGAGAAATGATCTCTGCGTGTCATCTCATAACCTCCTGAATTAAATGGAGAGATTTGATGCTCGAATTGTATTTTTATCCGTGATTAAGGTAGGCTGAGTGATTTTATAGCCTTTGGAGGAGGAATAAAAAAAAAAACCCAGAGCAGTCTGTATATTTGAGAATGTTTTAATATCCATGTTCACGTAAACACAATCACAACAAACTCCTCGAGTGGATATTTACAGTGGCTTCGTGTTTGTGGGTACAAACCTCCTCTAATAAAGGGTGACAGAGCAGCAATACTGCAGGCAAGAACAGATATTACATCAAAAACATGATAGTGTACATCAGTGGCGGCCGGCCAATAGAGGGCTCCCTGAGTCACGCACAAAAAAACATTACTACTACTACTACTACTACTAATAATAATAATAATACAAATTATACAAATTGTCAATATTTGTGTGTTTTGAATATGGAATGCACCCAGTAATATGTGTAATTTGATTGTAATGTGTAATTTGATTGTAATGTGATTATATTTTGTATTAATAATCTGAATCTGTAAAGTAACTAAAGATGTCAGATAAATGTAGTGGAGTAAAAAGTCTAATATTTCCCTCTGAGATGTAGTGGAGTAGAAAGTAGCAGAACATGGAAATACTCAAGTAGAGTAGAAGTACCTCAAAATTGTATTTAAGTACTTAGTTACATTCCACCACTGAGTACATTTTATACTGTTGTGTTTTTTAAAAGCCTTCTTTACTCTTCCCATTGGAATAAAATAATTGTTAATTATTTAACTGCAAAGTAGTAATGTGTTTTTGATACCTTCACTTTTTTTTGCATTAAATCATACCGGGATGTTTGCTGAAATTGATTGGATGTGGCACCTCAGCCCCACCAAGAAACATTTCCACCAGCCGCCACTGGTGTTTATTTTACATCTAAATCAAGCTCACGACAGCAAACAGACGTTCAACGAGGGTTCTGCACACTGTGGGGCAACACACTAGAAACCAGCTGAGAAAAAGAAGTTCTGCTATCACATCTGATTCACTACAACATCTTCTCCTCTCTCTCCCACGGAACCGGGTCCTGCGCCTCCTCCAGGTGCGTATTCCTGCGTCCTGTCCAAAAGTGCTCCACATCTGGGAAGGTCTTCTCCTCCTTCTCCTGCGAGACCACTTTGGCGTTGGTGACGGCGTTGGCGACGGCGTTGGCACCGACTTCTGCTCCGTTGCACTCCGTTTTCGGACACTTTCTTGCCTAAACCTAATCAAGTCGATCTTTTCCTAAACCTAACCAAGTCGATTTTTTCCTAAACTTAACTAAGTATTTTTTTTGCCTAAACCTAACCAAGTCGATTTTTTCCTAAACTTAACTAAGTAGTTTTCTTGCCTAAACCTAACTAAGTCGATTTTTTCCTAAACTTAACTAAGTAGTTTTCTTGCCTAAACCTAACCAAGTCGATCTTCTCCTAAACCTAACCAACAGTGTACAAGTTTATATTACATCTAAATCAAGCTCACGACAGCAAACAGCCGTTCAACGAGGGTCTGCACACTTTGAGGCAACACACTAGAAACCAGCTGAGAAGAAGAAGTTCTGCTATCACATCTGACTCACTACAACATCTTCTCCTCTCTCTCCCACGGAACCGGGTCCTGCGCCTCCTCCATGTGCGTATTCCTGCGCCCTGTCCAAAAGTGCTCCACATCTGGGAAGGTCTTCTCCTCCTTCTCCTGCGAGACCTTGGCGTTGGCCCGACTTCTGCTCCGTTGCCCTCCGTTTTCGGACACTTGTTGCCGCGGAGCTGCTTGGAGCCTCTGCAGGTCGCGATGAGCCAGATGGCTAAACTTTGGTCTGCTGAAGTCAAATTCTGTATTTGTTGCCCTTTAAGGTACTTATTCTGTCCATATATAAAACATTTAAAGTTACTTTTAAAAGAAGAAAAACTTTTATTTTTCACAAATGACATGTTGAACTCCTGTACAATAAAAACACAAATGTCCAGTGTCAATTTCCGCTCCACAGGAAACAACTTAGTTAGGTTAAGAAAAAGATCGATTTGGTTAGGTTTAGGCAAGAAAACTACTTGGTTGGGTTTAGTCAAGAAAACTACTTAGTTAGGTTTAGGTGAGAAAACTAATTAGTTAGGTTTAGAAAAAGATAGACTTGGTTAGGTTTAGGAAAGATCAACTTAGTTAGGTTTAGGAAAAGATCGACTTGGTTAGGTT
>CAKALU010057979.1:0-32252 GCA_916700995.1 Hozukius guyotensis
ATAGATTCTAACTTACTGATATTTCAGATCATGGTCGGGGCAATAGATTCTAACTTACTGATATTTCAGATCATGGTCGGGGCCATAGATTCTAACTTACTGATATTTCAGATCATGGTCGGGGCAATAGATTCTAACTTACTGATATTTCAGATCATGGTCGGGACCATAGATTCTAACTTACTGATATTTCAGATCATGGTCGGGGCCATAGATTCTAACTTACTGATATTTCAGATCATGGTCGGGGCAATAGATTCTAACTTACTGATATTTCAGATCATGGTCGGGGCAATAGATTCTAACTTACTGATATTTCAGATCATGGTCGGGGCCATAGATTCTAACTTACTGATATTTCAGATCATGGTCGGGGCAATAGATTCTAACTTACTGATATTTCAGATCATGGTCGGGGCAATAGATTCTAACTTACTGATATTTCAGATCATGGTCGGGGCCATAGATTCTAACTTACTGATATTTCAGATCATGGTCGGGGCAATAGATTCTAACTTACTGATATTTCAGATCATGGTCGGGGCAATAGATTCTAACTTACTGATATTTCAGATCATGGTCGGGGCCATAGATTCTAACTTACTGATATTTCAGATCATGGTCGGGGCAATAGATTCTAACTTACTGATATTTCAGATCATGGTCGGGGCAATAGATTCTAACTTACTGATATTTCAGATCATGGTCGGGGCCATAGATTCTAACTTACTGATATTTCAGATCATGGTCGGGGCAATAGATTCTAACTTACTGATATTTCAGATCATGGTCGGGGCAATAGATTCTAACTTACTGATATTTCAGATCATGGTCGGGGCCATAGATTCTAACTTACTGATATTTCAGATCATGGTCGGGGCAATAGATTCTAACTTACTGATATTTCAGATCATGGTCGGGGCAATAGATTCTAACTTACTGATATTTCAGATCATGGTCGGGGCCATAGATTCTAACTTACTGATATTTCAGATCATGGTCGGGGCAATAGATTCTAACTTACTGATATTTCAGATCATGGTCGGGGCAATAGATTCTAACTTACTGATATTTCAGATCATGGTCGGGGCCATAGATTCTAACTTACTGATATTTCAGATCATGGTCGGGGCAATAGATTCTAACTTACTGATATTTCAGATCATGGTCGGGGCAATAGATTCTAACTTACTGATATTTCAGAGCCATGTTCGGGGCCATAGATGCTGACTAATCAGTCAGATTAAGGATCAATGAGTCAGACTAGACTAACATATTCTGCTCCTGCACTCTCTCTGCTACTAGTGGATGGAGAGGGGTGGCAGGTTAACATACATTTTGGTCATTTTGCTAACAAGGATGATGGCATCCTCCTCACATCGCTTACAGGGATACCAGATATAGCAAATCATTTGCCTCAATGTTTCCCCAGAGCTTGTTCCCCAGGATTGGGAAAAGCCTCTGAAAACAGCATTTGCACCACAGCACACTAAAAGTCCTCTGAAACCCACACTAAATATAATTTATGTGGACCGATAACTCTGCGAGGCAGGGTGACCCCTCTGAGATACATTGCTTTCTTTAACGTAACTCCGCAGATTTATGTTTTCTTGCCTTGTCCTGCTTTACCTCCTTTTTTCCATCTTGAATTCCTTCCTTCCTTCCGATTACTTATTTCTTCCATTCCACCTCCACAGACTTGCTCACTTGCATTCTGTCTTCCTGCCTTCTTTTCTTTGTTTCCTTCGTTCTCTTTTCTTCTTTGCTCTTTTTTCTGATGCTGTACTGTGGAAATAAATAGACTCTCAAATCAAACCAAAGTCCTTCCCTGTAGCTTGTGGACACTCACATTCCACCATTATCTTCTTCAAAGACAATGTATGAGAAATATCCAGCTAAGTATCATAGTTCAAAAGCCAAAGGGCATTTTGAGAAGTATTTTCTGAAGTATTTTTAGATGTCCGTCAGTTGTTTCTCAAGAAATACGCTCCTGATTCTAAAAGTGTGTCACAACAACTAGAAGAAACACACATCAATTTACACTATGCAAGTCTATAATTCTTCTTTTCTTGCATGCCGAGTGAATCATAAACTCCACAGGTACCCGTTCTTCATTAAATCTCCTACTTTCTGCACTGTATGGGGGTAACAAAATAAAAGCTATACCCTGTTTTTCCTCTTCCATCTTCTTTTCATGTTGCACACTGAAAGCTAATATTGTTCATTGAACGGACCCTTCGGCACCGTTGTTGCTGGAATCTGTGCGGATTTAACAAATTGCGCTTTAATTAAATTACATTTTAAACTTCCAGATATGCAGTGCCATCCCGTCTCTACTACTACAGTTTAAGTAGATGCTATCATAACTGACAAGGAATGATGGATCTCTCGCTTTTGTTCTTTTGTTCTTCCTTCCTTTCTTCCTTCCCCTCTTTTCCATCCATCCATGGTTCCTTCCTTTTTACTTTCCTCTCTTTTTTGATGCTCCGTGGCTCCAGCGAGGACACTAATGAGCCGTAAAACAAAGCTGATGTCTCCTTTTTATTGGTTTTGTGCCAAAAAAGCAGCCCAGCCAGGTTAACCGCTGCCAATCTAAATCCATACTGGACAAATTCCATACTTTATACACTTTCTAATTTCACTCTCATCAGCGCTGAGGGGGCATGAGGGGAGGATGCTGTCAGGGATGAATGTATATATGTACAGTATGGATGGATGAATGTATTGATGGATGGATGGATGGATGGATGGATGAATGTATTGATGGATGGATGAATGTATTGATGGATGGATGGATGGTTGGAAGTAGAGGAAACGTGTAGCTCCGTGGCTTTTGTTCACATGGGAAGGATTTCCAGATCCAGGTGGATCAATGAGTGTTTAGTGTCTCGTTGGAGATATTGATTGGTGGTAAAACACGCACACATCCACATGCACATGCACATGCACATGCATACGCACACACACAATGTGGAAGACTCCCCGCGGGGTTAGGAGGTTGTCAAACTGCAGGAGGTCGAGGTTGTTTTTGGATTACGCTTGCAGCTATTCACAGGTGTGTGTGTGTGTCACAGAGTTCACATACTTTACAGTAGAATTAATGCTCCTATTGAGTTAAAGTGCATCCTGATTCCAGCTCTCTGAATAGCATGCCATCCTCTCTCTCTCTCTCTCTCTCCTTTCTCCGTGCCCTTTTGATCTCTCTCACTCATTTCTTGGAATTACTCTCTCCATCTCCCTTGTGTCACATTCTCCACTCTGATTGCAACCATTTAAATAGATCTTTATTTATCTTCGCATCCTAACTCTCTCTCTCTCTCGCTTCCTTTCCTCCTTCCTTCTGTTCCCATTGCTCTCTTTTCTTCCTATTTTTCATCATCTCCATCCTTCGCCGGGGTTGTACGGGTGATGGAGCAAAAAAAACAAAAACGAATGTCAAGCTTCCCCTCTCTGTCTCCTCCTCCTCCTCTCGTTTTCTTTACATCTCGCCGACTATCTTTGTCGATTTCCTGTCACTGTTGCGACGCTGAGGGGTGGAAGACAGAAGGAAGAAGGGAATGGAAAGAAAAAGGGAAAGGGTAGGAGAGGAAATCACTTCACAATAAAACAAAATCAGAAGGAATTGAAAGAGAATGAGCCAGAGGAAATACATGGTATAAGAAAAGGGAGGAAAGGAAATTAAAGGAATGGCCTTTAACACAAAAAGGAAGGAAATAGAAAAGGAAAAGGATGAGAAAGAAATCAAAAAGGAGGAGGATGAAAGGGAAGGGGGAGGCAAACAATAAGGCAGGAAATGGGAAATGATAAAAATGTTAAGAAAGGGAAAGTGAAGGAAAAGGAAATGGTGGAAGGCAAGAACACAGTGAAAGGAAATGTAAATAAAGGAAAGGAAAATTGCAAACAGAAGAAATAAACACAGATAAGTCACTGAAAGAAAGGTTGTAAAGTTGAAGGACATGTTTGAACAGAATAAAGAGTAGAGTAAATGAAAGAGAAGGAAATAAAGGCATGAAGATACACAACATAGCAGAAGGAAAGTCAAGGAAAGAAAACATTAATTTGTTCTGTAATTACAGCCTTCCTTAAATAATCTGACTGCTGCGACTATAACACACCTCAACAGTTCTTACTGCAGGAAAATAAAACAACAAAACAACTGCATCTGCTTGAGAAACGGCAGAGCGGGCAGATAAAGACATGCAATTCATATCAGGTGGTTTGGGAAAGAACGAACAATCAATAACAAAAAGTGTGAAGGGGAAAGCAGATAGGAGCGGGAAAGAAAAGTGTTGCACTTTATTATTTAGGGTCAGTGAGAGAAAAGCGCTCTTCTGTATTTCTTATCTATTTACAGACATTGTTTGTTTGTCAGAGCGAAAGATACTGCGTCACTTTGACGTGATAAACAGACACAAAAAGTTACTCTTGTCAAACAAAAGAAGTACAAGAAAAAGCTCTACAGTTGAAGGTCGGGCTGCTTTAATGCCTCACAACCACTACGAGTATACAGGTAGAGGTAAGGTTCTTTAGTATAAACCTTAGTATGAAACCAATAGTATGTGAATTGCATACTATTTCCATTGAAGTATTACAGTATGCAAACACTGGACACTATGGCGGCATAAATATCCCACAATGCAATGTGGTAGTTACGACAATGTTCACAACAGACGTTGACGGACATCTCTGTGACGTCAGTAATGCTTCAGTTTAAGTGTAAGATTTCACTTTGCTAGGTGTAATTTATATATTTTAAATGAAATTCAAACTTTATGATTCTCACAAATCATTGTTTTATGGACATGAGGTTGGTTACCATGGTTACGCATCTCCAACTGGCAAGGAGGCTCTCAGGAAGTGACGTGGTAATTACAGCCTCAGTGCGTCTGAAAAGATGCATACTGCTCTTTATTTACACAAAAGTATGTTGAACGATGGTACTCATGTCGGGTATGTAGCGCGTATATGCGATTTCGGACGCAGCCAGGGTTTTTTTGTAAGACAAAGGGTTCCTTTAAAGGGACTATTGGTAATTTTCAGAAATGTCTTGTTAACAGCGACACCTGTGGCCGTTAAGTCAACGAAAGTCAGCGTCGGGCTCGCGCTTGCTCGCTCTACATAGACATGAACGAGCATCGCTCAAAACAGTGAGGAGACACACGTCAGCTAAAACCACAATATCACTCTATATTTCAGCTGCTTGGCAGTAATGTTAGCTGACCAGACGAAGGTCTCTCCATGAATCACTGCTGAGCCTAGTGTTGGCTTTTCCTGCCTCAACCTCCGGGGCTGAAGCAAGAAAAGCGTGTCGGTGCCGGGGCTGAAGCAGGAAGAGAAACGTTACCGTCCCCCGACTGTGCCCCGCAGGAAGACACTGGCACCCGGTCGGAGATAATAACGTTTCTCGCTGCGGAGCCCCGTCACTTCACAAGACACGGGAAACCTCTGTTTGTCTGGAGGAGCTGCAGCATTTATTTCTGCACAAACGTCCACTGTACATTCACTAGATATTCTCAGAGCTACTAACTCTTCTGCAGTGTGTAGTGAGCGCGCATGCACGTGTAGAGGTGGAGCGAGAACGCGAGAACGCGCGTTAGTGAAGGCAGGCAGGCAGCGGAGCAGAGACTCCGGCCACACGCGAGCGCGCATGGAATCCCGACCCGGTAGATTTATACGTGTAAAAAGTTACAAACAGTCCCTTTAAGAATCCTTTTCATCCAAAGGGTTCTCCTATGTGGACAAGCTGAAGAACCCTGTATGGTTTCTAGTTAGCACCTTTATTTCTGTGTAGATATAAGAATCATTAAAATTAGCTGAAAGAAATTTACACCTTAATGGCATTACAGAATTCAATCTTTTCACTGACCGTAGGATCAAAAAATGTAAAGCTGCGTTGGTGTAGGAGTGGTTCTGCAGGTTCAGGTGGTAAAATGAAGAACGGTCACATTGCACAACAGTTCATACTTCTTTTACAACTCTGAAAAGTTGTCAAAGCAGCAATGATTTGGTCACTGTTTGCAACACGTTTTGTATGAAAACAGCAGTATGTATTTCTGTTTCTCTGACAGTGGCTGCATATACGTATCTGATAATATCGGTGTGTGTGTGTGTTTTGTCTCTCAGAGGGAAGTGCGGTTCTGGTTCGCTACAGGAGGAGCAGGATTCTGTCTGAGTCGGAGGCTGGCGGAGAAGATGGCTCCGTGGGCCAGGTATTTACCAACTGATGCTTCCTGCACATGTGTGTGTGCACGTTGTCTTCATAGGGACCAAATTAATCCAGATTAATCAAAGTCAGAGACAATAAAAACAAATGTGGCATGCAATGAAAATCAACTTGAAGAGACTTCAAGTAATCCATCACATTTAATTGCCCCTTATTTTTTTTGTCAAAATGATGTAATGCTCAGTAATGCAGCAGAGACGCCATCATTTGAGATTTGAGAGCCTCTGAGACATTAAAAATAATAGATGTCATACAATACATGATGTGATTTTGATGTGCTCTTGTAAGTTTGGTGGCAAACTTTCACACTTTCCTGCAAACACTTGAATGCACCAACATCTTGAAAACAGTCTCTCTTTCCCCAGCATCATAACTTAAATAACCAAAAAAAAATAGAGCTGACTAAATGTTCACAGTGATGAATCACCAATCTAAAGTAAGTTTCAGGTCTCTGCAAGTTTGTATTTATGCTGCTCTCAAAGAGCTGAGACTAATGGCTGCCCAGGGCTAGAAGGTAGGGAATCAATCTAAGAATTTACGATGTTCTTTGCAAAAAGGTCAGCAGTAAAGTACATGCAATAAGTAGTTAATGGGCCAAAACATGCAAAATCTGCAACATTATCCTTTTAGGGTGAAAGTTGTGGAGTTTATAGTTTTTATTTTGCAAAATGTCTCCTCTCATAACCAGAAAAATATATAATATAAAAGGTACTTTTTGTAACTTCTTACACGTATAAATTATTGCGGGCCGCTGTCCCATGCGCGCTCGCGTGTGGCTACGCTGTTCAGACTCAGACTCCAACACAAACTACACGGAAGCACCAAAACCGCAAAGTTGTCTCTAGTGAAGCCTGTCTGTTAAACAGTGTTGGCCGCGGTCGGAGGACGCGGGGGAGACCGTAGCTTTGGTCTCCAGGGCCGGAGTCTCTGGTGTACTCTGCTCCTCTGCTCCTCTGCCTGCCTTCACTCACACACCGCGCTCGTTCTCTCTCTCTCGCTCCACCTCTCACGTGCATGCTGCTCACTCCACACTGCAGAATAGTTAGTTAAGCTCTGAGAATATCTAGTGAATGTACAGTGGACGTTTGTGCAGAAATAAAAGCTGCAGCTCCTCCAGACCAACGAGGTTTCCCGTGTCTTGTGAAGTGACGGGGCTCCGCTGAGAGAAACGTTATCGTCTCCGACCAAAACTCCGGCGTCTCCCCTGTTCCCTCTGGCCGCGGTCGGGAGGCTGAGGCAGGAAAAGCCAACACTAGGATCAGCATTGATCCATGGAGAGACCTTGGTCTGGTCAGCTAACATTACTGCCAAGCAGCTGAAATATAGAGTGATATTGTGCTTTTAGCTGACGTGTGTCGCCTCACTGTTTTAAGCGATGCTCGTTCATGTCTATGTAGAGCGAGCACAAGCGCGAGCAACAGGACACTGACTTTCGTTGACTTAACGGCCGCAGATGTTGCTGTTAACAAGCAATTTCTGATTCTTACATCGAGTCCCTTTAAAGGCACAATGTGTGAATATACAAAAAAAAGCATGTCTTTAGTCTTCTGTATTTTTTTTCAAAGCAGTAATTAAAGTGTGTGTGTGTTTCAGCGGCTCCAGGTTCGAGCGGACGTCGGCGACGATCCGTCTCCCTGACGACTGTACGGTGGGCTTCATCGTGGAGAAGAGGCTGGGCATCTCCATGGTCCACTGTCCTTTATTCCACTCCCACCTTGAGAACCTGCTGCTCGTCAGCCACAGAAGCATCCCACACCAGGTAGTGACCCCCCCCACACACACACACACACACACACTCACACACACAGTGCAGATGCAGTTCTTCTTACAGTTGTGTGTGTGTGTGTGTTTTCTCCACTACTGCAGGTGACTCTGAGCTATGGGATGTTTGAGAACAAGATGAACAGCATCGAGGTGAAAGGAAGCTTCTCGAAGGAGGAAGACCCCTCCAGGTTTGTCTGTCGCTCCACGAACTCATGAATCAGGAGATAAGAGCAACGAGTCTCAGCCCACATCATTCTGTGTCGTGTCTTTGATACTCAACCTTCAGTCAGCAGCTGTATCACATCTCTTTTTGTTGGTGTACACAGATATGTGGGCTGGGACGATATGCTTATCTCCTGATTCGATATGTATTGTGATTTTTAAGTACTGCGATTATTGACCCAGTTGCCAGAAAAAATGTTGCCATTGGACGTTTCTGCAAACCACGGATACGTTGAATAGTGATGTTTATGAACCAAAGATATGTTTCATATCAGCCTCGTATCACGCTTGCAGAAACGCACAATGCCACGTGGTTAACGATATGAAACGATCGGTTATGTTTAGGCAACAGAACTACTTGGTTAAGCCCCTCCCCTCGGGGCTCCTTCCAAGGCAACGCCCCCCAACACACACACATGCACGAGCACCGCTGCATCGTAATTACTTCACAGACACAGAGCGGAGAGAGGACCTCAACTCAACAACGCTACCTCATGACAAGTAACCGCGGAAGTGCTACTGCAGGGCTGAGTTTTCTCTTCCATTCTCCAGGAAACGTGCGGCGGTGACGCGCTTTGAGTTCAGGCTGGTGCACGCCAAGGGTAGAGTACGAGCAGGGAGGCAGGGAGGCATCTGATTGGTTCTTTCCAAGCGGACCGCGAGGCAGTGATTGGTAGACGTTTTTACAGGATTACAGCAGCTACAGATGACGGCTCTTTTCCGGTCCTTTTTCAGAGCTCATCAGTAATGGATCGCTGTCGGGGCGTAAAGACCATTTCAACCAATATAACAAATACTGGATAACATCCTTAACCCTGCCTTTAAACAGGAATTAAAATTCAAGCAAATAACGTCTATAGTATTTAAATATAGAATTGAATTTATTGGATTTATTTGAGTCAGTATTGACCCGATATCCAATCCGGTATTGGTATCGGTGCATCTCTAGTTTGTCCTTTTGGGTGGTGCTGACATAAAAATGGCATTATGGACATTATTTCACAGACCAAAGGATCAAAAGAATTTTTTTACGTGATGTTGGTGCTACAAAACACATTATCCTGTAAATAAAATGAATAAAACTATCCTGGGGGACCACGATTATAATCTATTTCATATCATATAGACGAAGAGTTGTTGTTTTATCTTACTGTGGACCAAAAACTTGAAACTGCGATGTGGACTAAAAATAGATACAACTTTGTTCCAAATCTTGAGTGTCTAAATGCAAAAGTTCATCTTTATGGGAGGGTGCTTGTTAACTACAAACTACTTTTCTTTTAGAAATCCCCAGCGCTCAGTTTAGCTGCTCAGATGATCCGACCCGAAGACGTGACACCCCCGTAGCTCCGGTTCATTTTGTTCTCTGTTCAGCCAGAGATAAAAGCAATTTGATGTAACACAACAGACGTGTTTGTCTTTCCCAGTCCTCGCCATCACCCAGCTGTAAGAACATATCACCGCAAGCGCTCCACAGTGAGCTCTCTCCGTTTGTTTCTATCCACCGGTGCCACACAGAGTCACGCTCAACATCGCTGCATCTTTAAAAGAGCAGGTCAAATGTTCATCCGCCTGCACGAGCAAAAGTCGGTCGGTCGGATTCTAAACAGAACCTTTCCTTCACGTCTCATTATCCTTTGTTTACCCAGGTATATCCGTGGAAATTAAGTTTGTCTTCCCAAAGAAATGAGAAATATGATTTGCAAACAGCATCACCAAGCGGGTTCAGAGAAAGAATACAAATCTTGTAATATGAAAATGCAATGAATAACAAATTATAAGAAAAGTTGAACAAACTTGGTCACTTTGATCACCAACTTTCATAAAATACTCGGGTGCATTGACACCCAGCCGTTCTCATTCCAAGGGCGTAAAAAACGACGCTTTGTCACTATCGTCGACGTTTGATATTGCTGCACAAGGTACCCTTTTAACGGTGGTATGAGAACACCGGGCTTTCCATGAACTACAATGTAAACCTATCCGCGGCAACAGTAAATGCACATGGAAAATGCTGTGGTGACGTAGTTTAAAGAGCGAAAAGAGGTGGATGGGTCCAACAAACACAGGGCTTTCATCCAGGAGACCGCTGTTCATGTCCAGAGCGTTACGTCTCACTTTCACTTTACAACCAGCTGATCGTTTCTGTCCCTTCTTCACAACGTCCAGTCACATTTGCACTGTAAAAACGTACAAATCTTTAGATAAGATAAGATAAGATAAGATAGAACTTTATTAATCCCGAAGGATATTCTTGTTCCAGAGATTGCTCAAAATTACAACAAGTTCAAATGTATAAAATAAAAAGTACTATTTCTAGCACCAGTGCCTAATAAAATAACAATTATTAAGATAAGTAAAATAAAAAAGGTAAAGTAAGCTAAAAAAAAAATAGAAAAGGACGTTATATTGCATATGATGAGACAAGAAGTGATATTGCACATGTTGGACATTAATATTGCACACAATGAAGTGATATTGCACGTGAGAATGGAAAAAGTAGTATTGCACATGATATTGATATTATTGTTGTTGTCAGTGTCTGGTGTTTTCAGTTGTCCTTCCTGCAGAAGGAGGAGGAGTTAAGTTAAGCCCAACCATGTTGTTTTTTCCTAAACCTAACTACAGTGGTTTTGTTGCCTAAACCTAAGCAAGTGTTTTTGTTTAATTCATAACATAAAGCACTTGTTTACTGCGACCGGAAAGTGACGCAGTAAACACATGCTTAAAGGCTCGTTAAGCATGTGTTTAGTGCCGTTGAGGGGTCTGACAAGGTGCTGACGACGAGTTGGGGTGAGAACGCGTTCCGACACTGCGTTGCTAACTTGCCAACATTTTTTTCCAAGGATATTCATGTGATTTTAAAGATATAGTAGCCTATACTATTGTGAAAACATCAACCTATATTACCTCATTATTATCATCAGGTTATTAACCCATTAATGTCACCATATTATCATTTTCTTTTAATCCAAATATTGCACTGATATAACAATTTTATCGATAGTAGGTTACCATATTGTTACCAAAATATTACAATGCTATTACTAAATAGTTTTGCCTGGTTGCCATCTGCTATGTGTCTTCTATGTGTTTCCTCTTTATTTTTGCCCTCTTTATTACCCTGTTACATAAGTTTCAGTCTAATATTACCCAGCTATACCCATTGTTAATACCTGGTTTGGCAATTACATGGGATTATTTAATTATTACCTCTTTATTATTAAACCATTTCCCCACTATTACCATATTACAGAGCTGTACTGTAAAATTCTACCCTGTTTTGGTGAGTTAAATAACTACAGCGTAACTAAATATATTTTCACATAACCAACCAACTTCATACAATACAGTAAGTATTAGACAATATGCTAACCAATATATTAATATTTAAACTGTATAAAACTTGGTGACCAACATATTACAAACATCACTAACAGTGAGAAAGCTTTTAATATCAAACTTTCCTCTGAGGTATTATTAATCTCTTCTGTCCTCTACAGGTTTAAGACTGTCCACTGCATGCTGTATCCTTTCACCAGCTGGTGTCCTTGAACTTCTCAGAGAAGACGACAACTTCCAAACCCACACGGGACAAAAGACTGCTGGATGAAGTACTTTTCCTGGGTATTGTCTAAATGCTGAGAAAAACTGGTGGATTTTATTTTTCCATGGAGCAATTTGAGATGCAGACAACAGAACTGGAAAATGAGGAAGTAGAAGAGAAGCCTCGGACAACAGAGGACTCAACAATACAAATCTGGTTTCTCTGTACCTGCTCAGATGGACACTCATGGACTCAGAAAACAGGATATCACAGGATCTTAGCTATGAACTGAGGAAGGTTTTCTCTTCTTCATCGGTGTGTTACAAGCCACCCGATTCGACTGTTATCAGGCTATTAAATAGGCGTTATCAGTCGCTATAAGCACCATAGATGTGGGTCAATAGGGGCCTACTACACCTACTACGTTGTGAAAGTGAAACTTAAAAGCAACACATTCTAACATGCAAAACTGAATTAAACTACTGCAACAAAACTACAACTTCTTTAGGTTTAGGCAACAAAATCACAACTTCTTTAGGTTTAGGCAGCAAAACTACAACTTCTTTAGGTTTAGGCAATAAAACTACAACTTCTTTAGATTTAGTCAACAAAACTACAACTTCTTTAGATTTAAGCAACAAAACTACAACTTCTTTAGGTTAAGGCAATAAAACTACAACTTCTTTAGATTTAGTCAACAAAACTACAACTTCTTTAGGTTTAGTCAACAAAACTACAACTTCTTTAGGTTTAGGCAATAACAATAGAACTTCTTTATAACAAAACTACAACTTCTTTAGGTTTAGGCAACAAAATCACAACTTCTTTAGGTTAAGGCAATAAAACTACAACTTCTTTAGATTTAGTCAACAAAACTACAACTTCTTTAGGTTTAGGCAATAACAATACAACTTCTTTAGGTTTAGGCAATAAAAATACAACTTCCTTTGGTTTAGGCAACAAAACTACAACTCCTTTAGGTTTAGGCAATAACAATACAACTTCTTTAGGTTTAGGCAATAAAAATACAACTTCTTAACGTTTAGGCAAAACAAAACAGTTAAGTTTTGGGAAAAACATTGTGTTTTGGGTTAAAATAACTACGAACACAAAGACAACTACACATTGTTGGTTGTTCTTTTTATTCTTTCTTTCAATGATCTACCATCTGAATAGATGATAAAACCTACTAGTGGGTGTAGTAGGCCCCTACTGACGCACATCTATGGGGCTTATAGCGACTGATAACGCCTATTTAATAGCCTGATAACTAATAATCGGCTAACTCACATGAAGACAATTGTGATTTTTTTGTGTCTTTACTACTTGTTGTTTTGGTTTGTTTGGAGGATTTTATCTGAAGCACTTAAGAGGCAGCACTGGAACTTTTTATTGAGTTGTTTTGTCTCGAAAAATAAACATGAAATTGTACAGATTTTAAAAATAAATTTACACAAATTTCTATGGACATTGATTTGATTACATTTTGATTTATTGATGTTGATGATGATTTGAACTGCACACAGTCTGCACCTTACATACCTTCAGGATGTGCGGAGGTGGAAGTTGCTGAATTTGTCTGAGTTTTTATTGATTTGTTGTGTGTGGCCTTGTGTGTGTTTGTCTGGTGTTATGAAGGGGACGGTGTCCTTGTACCTACGAAGTCTGCACACAATGAACCATTCTGACGTACATCTCCCTCCTCATCCCAACCTCTGGTCCTCCCTCCCTTCTTTTTTCTCACTCTCTCCCCTTTTACCTCCACCCCTCCGTCTGTCTCTCTGTTTACTCAGTCTTGTCCATAATCGCTGTGCCGGCTCCTCCAAGGCCATGGCTGAAAGTAATATGAAGGTCCACTCATCCCGTTTGCCTCAGTTGCATTCATTTTTCACCTCGAATTAAAAACCAACAACAACAAACCACTGAACGAGGGAAGAAGATCACAACTGTCATGCTTGAAACTTGCTCCCCATCACGCCATAACCTTGGCAGCGTTAGTGCTGCTCCTACTGAGTGAGCAGGATCAGAAGTAATGGTCCTTTTGGGAGACGGAGGATGTCAAACATGGGGCATTTTCAGCTCCATGACAACAGAAGTAAATAAAGTTAGACTTATTCGTGTGATCACCAACATTTTTAAAGTAGATGATGACTTAAACTACCCAGAGTCTGCTCAATAATGTCAGGAAACCTGCTCCTCACCAAACTAGCTCACATTTGCAGGCAAAATCTCATCGAGCCAGACAGATCAGGGCCAAGGCGGGAATACAAATCTCACAATGACATCTCACACTGTGCTGCCGGCGACCCCGTAGGTATAGCTTGTTTGCTGTGAATTGAGATGTGATGAATACAGATATGCTGCTGAATGTGTCTGGGCCTGACCTTGTGTGAAGTGGTTGAGAATGTGCAGGAATGACTGTGTGGCTCTGACAACGTCTCCACCACCACGAGAATACTGAGACCCATCATGTAGAGTAAATAACACGAGGGCTTGAATGCGAAGCCGATTCTCTGCGGCGGTTACAGAATGAACTGCTTTTTATATTCATACTTTTCGAAGTGGAAAGATGATAAGCAGCGTTCAGTGAAGATTTGTTGCACATGCTGTGTGGAACATTTGGAGGACATGTTTTCATCCAAAGTGCTTTAAACAACTGCGACGACCCCGCCTCTTTTGGCTGCTTGTCTTTGTGCTTTGTGTTGCAGATACCAGGGCTACGGTCGAAATGTCAAAAGATTACGTCCTAACTTCTTTTTCTAACCACTTTTCCTTGACTCGATGGAAAACGTCATGAGGTCAAGGAAATATGAGAAGGAGAATTCAGAAGGACTTAGGAAAAGACAACCTCGGTGTTACGACAATCCGACTGCACTTTCACTAGGCTCTGTAATTATGATGCGACGGCGGCTGTTGGTGACGGTCTGCCGTGGTGAAACTACAATGTTCTGAAGATGGACTACAAAAGGCTCCGAATCCCCACGTGCGTTCTTAAATATCTCTTTCAGTGACAGGCTGCTTCACCTGCGGTGTGTGAAAGAGAGATACAACAAGTCCTCCTGCTGCTGTAACACTCTATCAACATATACAAAAGGATCATCTGACCTTAAACGTGGACAACCGGTGAAAAATATCACTTCATTACCACGGTTGGGATTGAAATAAACAAAGGAATATATGATAAATATTGAGTTAATTGTTCGAGTTATGGAGAAGGTGTAGCATCATATACTTATTCAAACTTCTTTTCGGACATGTGATATTTATTTATGTTGATTATTTGTTAATTGGTTGTTTACTGTTCATTTTATTTGTTATTCTTGTTTTGTTTTTTACTGAGGTATTTGTTAAATGTTCGAAATAAATAATTAATTAAAAATAAAGTGAAACGAAATGGTTGTCACTGTCCACTCATATTAAACATGAATCCCAATTAGCGTATGAAAATAATATGCAAGATAAGCGAGTACAGGGAATTATACTAAAATAGTGAATTTAATTTATTTATTTTTTTCTTCCCTCATTTGGGATGACCCTATGGATGTATGGATGGATGGATGAATGGATGGATGAATGGATGGATGGATGGATGGATGGATGGTGCCCTCTTGATTAAGCCCATGCTGCCTATGCCGCGGGCCGGCTCTGTCTTTTATTTGTTTATTTCCATGTTAGTAAGTAGGATTTCAGAGGAAATGGACGCTTGTTCCAAAGTAAAAATCTTAAATAACACATAAATGCACTTTTCTCTGCTGCTAAACACGACTGCAAATTGGGTGTATGACTGCAAATTGTATGAAATTGTGTCTTAAACGTTTACTTATTTTATTCTTCTATTGTTATTTTTAGGTATGTTAATTTTAATACTTATTTATTCTATCCTTTTTAATGCACTGACGGGAGCTGGGTGAAACAATATTTCGTTTCCTTCTGTGTATGCAAATACTCAGTGAAATGACAATAAAGTGAATCTTGAATCTTGAAAGCTGCAGATTTCTGTGGAAAATCATACATGATAGCAAAAAAAGGTAAAGGCTTACAGCAACCTGATATCATGTCAAAGCGTTTAATAAACCCGTCTGTCCACCAGAGAACAGCATGTCAGTGTCACGTTTTTGCATCGCAGACACTTGAATATTACACGCCTGTATGAACGTGCAGTACCAGCAGGGGGCGACAAAGCCGCTGACTTTGGAAGACGTCATAGTCACTGACTTAGAATCAGGCAAGAAAACCACTTAGGTTAAGGGAAAACGTCATGTTTGGTCTTAAAATAAGTACGTAAACTAAGTAAAACAGACACGGAAACAACGTAACGTCAGTATGGAAAATACGTGACAAACGTCACTAACGTAACCTGCAAAACATCGGTTCTGAACATGGGCCTCCCGCTTGAAAGTCTTGTGTTTGTTGGACCCATGCACCAATCTTCCACATTGCACCTTTAATGACTCGAAGAAGCTTTGATATACACTGTGTGTGTACATTTTGCATAGTCATTTGCACAGGCAGGGAGTGTGAAAAGGAAATCCCTGCATCCTCCTCCCCCTGTGTTTGTCTGCGTCCCTTAGACAGTAGATTTATGACCTCAGCTGTCCATAAACGGGACTAACTGTGGTAGCAGAGGACCAGGTCAATTGGAGGCAGAGTGTTACGGCTGTCAGAGGAACGCTCTCTCTCTCATCTCCTCTGTCCATCACATTAAATTGACAGGGCCCTTATAAAGGACAGCCGGGTAGAAAGGGTGCCTGGGAAGAATAAAATGATGGAGGAGGCATCGAGGGGAGCGGAGGAGTGAGAGGCAGGTACAGTAGCTTTCAGTCCAGAGTCAAGAAAGAAATGTATAGAGTGCTAGCCTATTCGTATGAAAAGGCGCATGAATGTGCTAATGTGCAAGGTGTCATTTGTACGCCATGTATCCTGCACTGACTGCAATGTTAATGCTACGGTTATAGTTAAGATACGTGTCCACAGGGGCGTTCTTTATCGCGAGGGATCGCCTCGCTTCCCAGCATTGGACGCTTGCAACTAGACACAAGGCACCTGATTGGGCGAACGCTTTCCCTCTGTGGGCTGCTGCTCCCAGCTTTCAAACAGGAACCAACATGGCGGCTCGTTTGGAAACTTTCTTCTCTTATATCACAAAACTAGTTCACTGAAATGTGTTTCTGAAAACATTTTATGGGAGAAATAAGAAGTGCAGTTGCTGAATCTGTCTTTATTTTGGATCGACAACGCTTAGTTTCAAAGTTTTCTCGGGAGTTTCCAGAGGCGGCGAGTCGCGTTGGACGCCCGTGATTTGCTTAGACCTCATCTTTATGCAAATGAGGAGCGGCCAACGTGACGCCCCGTCTCTCAAATTGCGCCGCCACACTATCAGAATGCATTGCACGGCTGCTTACAAAGACAATGAATGGGAAATGTGGAAAGGACGGATGGTGGCTGGGTCCAATAAGCACCAGACTTTTGACCAGGAGATTGGTGTTCGAGATCGGTGTTTTTAGTGACGTGTTTTACATACTTTTGTTACGTTGTTTCCGTACGTATTTTACTTAGTTTACAAACTTATTTTAAGTCCAACCATAACGTTTTTTCCCTTGATCTAATTGAGTGGTTTTGTCACCTGAACCTCACTGCGGACGTTGCCATAGTTTAGTTACATAGTGTACAAATGAAAATACGTACTCATGACACGCAGAATGTTCATGTAATGTCGTTGTATTTATACAACAATTTGACCGATGTCATCAACCAGCCAGAATTTACTGCACAACAGCTGTAAAGTTTAACCTTTTACCACCCACTCTTCCACTGGGACGCTGGCAGTATGTTGACATCATATCAGCAACATTTTCAGCACAGTTTCAATGTCTGTATCTGTAGAAAAGAATAAAGATATATTTTTAAATCAACACTTCCTGCTTTCCTTCCAAAATAAAAGCCGTTTTTTTTTTTTCTGTGGACAGAATTCCTTCGTTTGTTAACACAAGGCTTTTATTCTGAAATATTTGCAGAACAGTGTTGTAAGAAATGCAGTGACTTGCACGGCTCCATGAATGAATAAAGTACGGGGTTATAATAGTGGATTATTACTATTATCTACAAATGAGCACACGCTTCTTAAACTTTTTCTGTCTAAAATAAATATAAATTACATTTATAATGAAATGAAATGGCAAATTATGAAAGGGAAACTCTATGTAGAAAGAAAGAGCTGGCAACAGCAGCAAAAAACGCTGCCGGTGTGGACAACCCATGCGTGGGACACGCAGCAGTTCAGCGAGGCAGCCGCCACGCTCCACTGACGTTCCCTGTGAGGTCCGTGCGTAACAAGGATGCAAATGAAGGTTTGCAGTTTTATTGCAAGGATAACTGTTGATGTGAGATGGGTTGAAGAAAGGGGATGACTGGTTGATGACAGAGGAGAAAATGTAGGGTTAAGGGTGGTATGGGCAACGGAGAGTAGGTCAGCAGACCAACAGGAATCCCGGAGCACAGGCGGATAAACAAGCATTAATACAGGCTGCAAGAACACGAGGAAAACTATTCTCTAAGATTCAAGCTCTGGAGGCCCTGAGACTAGCTAGTAGTTGACACAACAATCAGGTGAGTAGTGGGAGAAGAGCCGGGGCTGATATGCAGGAGAGGTGATGAGCTGATTGCTGGCAGGTGTGTGTAGAGCAGTGAGCCGGGGAAATGAGCAGATTACAGACAGGTGTGCTCATAGTTAGGGTCCAGGTGAGCAGCAAGATGGGAACAAGACACATGGGCTGTATTCAAAACCTCACACTATACTAGTAGTACAACCTCATACTATACTAGTAGTACAACCTCATACTATACTAGTAGAACAACCTCATACTATACTAGTAGTACCACCTCATACTATACTAGTAGAACAACCTCATACTATACTAGTAGTACAACCTCATACTATACTAGTAGTACGTACTGATTTGGCCAAAATGTAGTATGCAGTATGCGAGCAAAAGTAAAATCTCCAGTATGCCAAAAATACCCGGATGCTGTACTGATTCGGAAAAAATCTCCAGTATGCATCAGACCAGTCTACTTCGCCTACTGTATCCCACAATGCAAAGCCCTGGACCGCTACAGGCTACGGTTACAACAACAACAACCGCCAAAAACAGCTAGTTTTTTAAATTTTTCGTAGCTATTTCATCACTAAATTCACACTGCAAAGACTACAGCCAACTAGCATGTACAGTCGGCCTGGTGTGACAGGGCCTTAAAGGGACTGTTTGTAAGAATCAGAAATTGGTTGTAACAGCGACACCTGTGGCTGTTAAGTCAACAAAAGTCAGTGTCCTGTTGCTCGCGCTCGCCCGTGTGCACGCACTACTTGAATGTGAGCGAGCATCCGTCAAAACAGTGAGGCGACACACGTCAGCTAAAACCACAATATCACTCTATATTTCAGCTGCTTGGCAGTAATGTTAGCTGACCAGACGAAGGTCTCTCCATGAATCAATGCTGATCCTAGTGTTGGCTTTTCCTGCTTCAGCCTCCCGACCGCGGCCGGAGGGAACAGGGGAGACACCGGCACCCGGTCGGAGACGATAACATAACTCGTTGCGGAGCCCCGTCACTTCACAAGACACGGGAAACCTCTGTTGGTCTGGAGGAGCTGCAGCAGTTATTTCTGCACAAAAGTCAACTGTACATTCACTAGATATTCTCAGAGCTAAACTAACTCTTCTGCAGTGTGTAGTGTGCGCGCATGCACGTGAGGTGGAGCGAACTGTGAGTGAAGGCAGGCAGGCAGCGAAGCAGAGACTCTGGCCCTGGAGACCAAAGCTACGGTCTCCCCCGCGTCCTCCGACCGCGGCCAACACTGTTTAACAGACGGGCTTCACTAGATACAACCAAGAGGTTTTGGTGCTTCACTGTAGTTTGTGTTGGAGTCTGAGTCTGAACAGTGTAGACACACGCGAGCGCGCATGGGACACCGACCCGGATTGATTTATACGTGTAAGAAGTTACAAACAGTCCCTTTAAGGGGTTAAAGGGGGTAAATGCTCTTCTAAGATTGATCGTTATCGGTAAACGGGGCACTGGTCATTTTGTGTTCGACTGATACAATCTGTATGAAATATGTTCATAAAATAATCACTGATCGTCGTCAGGACTTCTTTGCCTGATTGAACATGTACTGTAGTAATATCTGTGATAGTGGAGAAAATCTAAATTCAAATGCAATTTTTTGGCATGAAAGCTGAAAACAAAACATCCAAAAGCATCAAATATTTAAAGATTTTTAGAGAGATTCTCTTCATCTGCCTCCCTGTTTTATTTCAGTCTGTCAGTTCAAAGAAGCTTTATTGACGGGGATGTCACATACTAGCATTTTTGCAAATATATGATCTGTTTGTGTGCTGTATCTGCCTTTCTACTGCCTGTCTATCTCATTTAATTATTTATTTTGTTTCCTCAGCCTCCTGCTATTAAAATCTCGTGTGATTTCTCAACGTCAGTCTCTTTGTTTCTCAAATTTCCCCCCTCTCCTATCCCATCATTACTTCTCCCTCAACTTTTGTTTCATGTTTCCATCTTTTGCTTTCAGCCTCAGTTGTTTCATCGCTCACCATGTTTGCTGCCTCTTTCCCTCCACGTCTCTGCTTTAGTATTTCTCCTCTCCTGCACGTCCTGAACTTAATGGAAAGACGTCATGCGTATAGCGGGTGTGACTGGGCTGCCAGTCCTGATTTCTTCTGAGTTCGTGTGACAGAGGGCAGATGAGCAGATGTGGGAAGAGAAGTGAAAACTTGTTTACTGCTTCTCACATGTCATCACATGCCAACTGTGAAACATCTTGATATGTTATGGATTCAAGTGATAAAAATAATGTCTGAAGTTACTGCTTATGTACACATCACAACTAGGCAACCAGGAAGTCACTTCACCCGGCCTAGAAATAGTCCGGCTCATAACCACCTGTTAAACCACACAGTTTCTGTACAAATGAAGCAAACAAGACGTAATTAGTGATCTTTAGAGGTGGCAGATTATGTTAATTTAGAACAGAACCCGTCTAGCTGTTTGCCCGTTTCAAGTTCTTTAGAGTTTCAAGTTCGTTTTCCTACGAATGTCCAACGCTCATTACATGCATACAGTCTTTTCAAAATAAACTTCCGTCTTCACAGGAAACAACTTCCTTTTAGGTTTAGGCAAGAAAGCTACTTAGTTAGGTTTAGGAAAAGATCATTCATCCATTCATTCAACCTTTATTTATACTCGAGAGATCATTGAGGGGCGACCCTCATTTACAACGACATCAAGTCAATTAGAAAAACAAAGACTAGAATGGCACTCGGAGAGCGCAGACCTCCACCAAGGTGCGTGACTTTAAAAACAGATCCCAGCTCACAGCTGGCGGTACCGTGAGGTGGTTGGCTTATTATTAACACGGCAGATGCCTCTCATTCAGCAGCCTTGTTATGTCTGTATAATGTTACACTACGTTGTCTCTCATCTCGTCATCTACCGCTATTTTCTTTCTCACCGCGGACGGCCAGCAGCTCCCGCACCTTGATGTCTCGCCACACATCCACACACGTATCTCTCTGCTCTCAGAAGGAAGAAGGCAGGGTCACGCGTCATCAGTCACACTGTGCATGTGTTATACCCTGTGGTCTTAATGCTCAGGCTGATCGTAATCCTTAAAAAAATTCCTGAATCTTGGCCTTGGCGGAGGTAAAAAGGAAAACAAAACAACGAGAGTCATTATGTTACACTATTTGGTTACGTTACACTACGTGGTTACGTTACACTATAGGGTTACGTTACAGTACGTGGTTACGTTACAGTACGTGGTTACGTTACACTACGGGGTTACGTTACACTACGGGGTTACGTTACAGTACGTGGTTACGTTACAGTACGTGGTTACGTTACACTACGTGGTTACGTTACACTACGGGGTTACGTTACACTACGTGGTTACGTTACAGTACGTGGTTACGTTACAGTACGTGGTTACGTTACACTACGTGGTTACGTTACACTACAGGGTTACGTTACACTACGTGGTTACGTTACACTACTTGGTTACGTTACACTACGGGGTTACGTTACACTACGTGGTTACGTTATACTACGTTGTTACGTTACACTACGTGGTTATGTTACACTACGTGGTTATGTTACACTACGTGGTTACGTTACACTACGTGGTTACGTTACGTTGTTGAATTATTATTAGAACACAAACCATGATGTTTTTATAACTTAAACCAAGTAGTTTTGTAGCTTAAATCTAACCAATCGTTTCACAACGTTAACCACGTGTCACTGTGCACTTCTGAGAGCGTGAAACATATTTATGCAGCGTATTGCAATGGGTAGCTGCATGAAAGCGTATACGAAAACGTTATTCTTCCTTTTATGTTCGTGTTCCTACGAATATCCAGCAACACGCGTCAATTTCCGCTAGTTACGTGCATACAGTCGTTTCCAAATAAACTTGGCTTCACAGGAATCAACTTCCTCAGGTTTAGTCAAGAGAGCTACTGAGTTAAGTTGCTTACATTCCTCTGATTTCATGTGTTTTTTTTATCAACCATCTTAAATCCTTAATATTAACGGTACTGTGTAAATTTAAATATGCCTGGCTATGTGCCGTCCTCGTTTATCTTTTTTTTTTTCCTGATAACCATGTGTTTAACTTCACAGTGCTATGAATTGTGGGTGATTCCCTTAGTCAAAGTCTGCAGAAATGTGGACTTATGGTAAGTGTTCATAAAGGGCTCAAAATGTCTGTGAGAGAGCCCTCAAGGACTTGACGGTTTGACAGTGGGACTAAACCCTCACAGACTTTGCGTGAACACACATTGGGATTGGGGCCATTACGTAAAAGTACACAACATTGGTGCTTTGCAAATGGAACAGAGGTGAGCTTTTTGAGGCCCTTCACAATGCAATAACTATCGATAAGAAGCAAAGCAACACCTGCGAGAAAGGTTGAAAAGAGAGAAGATAAAAGATTGGGGGTGAAGGTGGAAGCAGGGAAGGAGGGTTCAGTTGGGAAATGGAAAAGTCTCTGAGACAGATGGCGAGGGGCTGCTGGGAGAATTCTCCCTCCCATTATGAAAACACCACAAAGCACGAATCTCCAGCTGTGAGCGGCGCCGAGCGTACCGCCGGCAGCCACCAAGAGGCAGCAGCCTGCCAACTAACGCTCTCCTAATGAATGGAGATGCTTGATTCAGAGGCACAGGGAATATAAATGGGAGCAGTATGGCCTCGTCTGCATTACACGCTCGTCTGCATTATTAAGCGGCCACGGTGAGTTTCTGTGCGATCCGTAGATTGGATAGATTCGGAGACTGATCACCTGTGACGGGTGGGAAATGGGAGGGAGTGGATTTCTAGAGATTTCTGCGGTGGCTTTTGTGGAAAATGAGGGAAGGGGAGGGGAGAAAACAACGTGGAGAGTGACAGAAACAGAGTCATGCGGAAAAATGGAAAAATAACACAAGGGAAGAAATCATATGAGGCTGAAAAAGAAAGAAGGAGGAAAGGGTGGAAAATAAGATGTGAGTAAAGAGAATGGACAGAAATACAAAACAGAAAAACAGAAATAAAAGAGAGTGAAGAATTCTCTCACAGAGCCACCCATCTTGTTTGTCCACATTTTCGATATCGCAGCAGGTTCTCTGCTTCTTTCCGACAATTACTGTTTACATGTCATGTCAATCTGGCCTCTCCTTTCCATGAAAACCAACTGGAGAAGACGGGTCAAGCTGTGATTTTGTGTGTGTGTGTGTGTGTGTGTGTGTGTGTTCATACAGTACAGCATGGGACCCATTTAGCAGTGAGAGGCAGGCAGCGTATTCAACAACCGAGCCAATTTTCAGATTCCAATTTCGGCTCAAATTAATCCAGGGAGCAGGAGAGTCTAATACAAAAACACTCAGATTCTGCTGGATTTTCGAGGATTAGCCTCTCTCCGCCGGTGATTTGCTCCGGCTGCTTCTACCTGAGTGGTGCTCGACCGGGAGAGCTGAAGTTACAGCGCTAATACTGGCAACAGCTGTCACTCAACATTAGACGGGAAACAAGTCTTTATCTTTAAAAAGAGGGTTTAATTTAAAGGTGCAATGTGTAACGGCTGGCCCAGCCTGGTCTCACAGTAATGTGTAAGTCATTTCACGTGCAATAACAATGCCTTTGTTGCTTTCGGCGTGTCATGTGCACGCCATGTAGTCAGTACTAACTGAAATGCACACACTTCTGCATGAATATGCTACGCTAAGAGTGACGTAGAATATAAAGACTGCTTACGGTAGATGGGGCCAACAAACACAGGACTTCCAACCAGGAGACCGGTGTTTGTGTCCCAAAGAGTTATTTTGAAGTTACGTAAGTGACGTGTTTTCCGTACTTATGTTACGTTGTTTATGTACGTAATTTACTTAGTTTATGTACTTATTTTAATCCCAATGATGACGTTTTTCCTAAACCTACCTAAGTGTTTTTTGTTGCCTAAACATAACCACGACCGTTTCACCTCTACTACTCAATCATACTCTACTCAGTCATATATATAAAGGGCAAGAATACGCAAAATTTCACCAAACTGCGGAAACTCTGAGAGACAGTAAAAAAATAACAGTGCTATTTTATGACCTTCACGTGTGGCGTTGGACTATAGATTACGTTCAGTTTTAGCAAGACCTTAGTAGCAAGAAAACAGCCACAGCAAAACCGTATCATGACGCCAGTTGGAATGTTTTTCCAGTGCTAAAAGAAACGTCACAAGTTCAACATCAAACCTCATCATTATAATCGCCAAGAGCTGTCTCCAGCAGTGGAAAAGGACAGCAAAGTTTACTGTTGTTTCTTTTTAGATCACGTCTTTTCTTTGCCGCAGAAGGTGTTTTTATTTTGAAGTTACGTAAGTTACGTGTTTTCCGTACTTATGTTACGTTGTTTACGTGCGTATTTTACTTAGTTTATGTACTTATTTTAATCCCAAACCATGATGTTTTATATATATATATATATATATACTGTATATATATACAGTATATATATATATACACACATGGAAAAATAAGGAATAGCAACAATGTTGTTATTCCTTATTTTCCTTATTCTCCGATGCCGAGGGACACTGACCGAGCGGCGGTATTTGACGAGTTGGGAGTGAGAATGTGTTGCAATATCGGCCAGTTCATTAACAGATCGACATCAGAAGATCCTTAGAAAGATGGTTGGTTTGGAAATTCCGAGTATCTTTCTCTCCCTGATGCAAGATGCTCTGACAGTGAGTCAGGAAGCGAGCGAGGCTTCCCACCCCAGACGCTGAGATCAGATCTGAGACAGCTCCAATTATAAAGGACACTTCAGGGTGTAGGGAGCCAGCCCTGGTGGATTTATCTCACAGCTGAAGCACACAATTTGATGAAGTGTTTTTTCTGCTTTTTGAGGGCTTGTTTGTGCCACAATTTGATTTGCATAAATTTCTTAAAGAATAAAAATACTGCATGGAAGTAAATGAGGGTCTAAAAATGAATCTGTTCCTGAATTAATATCTATTTAGTAGCTGGTGAAGAAGATCAGACAACACATAGACTGCAGCAGTTTTCACCAAGATTTTCTGGTTGTGTTGTGCATGGCCCCTGTTAAATACACTAATAAACTTAACTAAGACGGACTATGTAATTATAGTAATAAATCAGAAAGAACGTTAATGTGACACATCTTCATTTATCTAATGGGTCGGTTTATTCTGATATAACTGTTGTCTGGGTATTAAATAGGCGTTATCAGTCGCTATAAGCCCCATAGATGTGGTTCAATAGGAGCCTACTACACCAACTAGTAGGTTTTTATCATCTATTCACATGGTAGATCACCGAAAGAGGGTATAAAAGGAACACAACAGTGACCTCTAGAGACCGTAGTAAATATGACAGGAAGGGTGGAGGTCGGGGACGAAAAACACTGGGTGTGAAATCAACAGTGTATAGCTGTCTTTATATTTGTAGTTATTTTAACCCAAAACACAATGTTTTCCTTTAACTTAACAAAATACTTTTTTTTGCCTAATCCTAAAGAAGTTGTAGTTTTTGTTTCCTAAACCTAAAGAAGTTGTAGTTTTCGTTGCCTAAACCTAAATAAGTTGTTTTATTGTCTAAACCTAAAGCAGTTGTAGTTTTCGTTGCCTAAGCCTAAAGAAGTTGTAGTTTTTATTGCCCAAACCTAAATAAGTTGTAGCTTTTGCTTCCTAAACCTAAAGAAATTGTAGTTTTATTTCCTAAACCTAAATAAGTTGTAGTTTTGTTGCCTAAACCTAAAAAAGCTGTAGTTTTCGTTGCCTAAACCTAAAGAAGTTGTATGTTTATTGCCTAAACCTAAAGAAATTGTATTGTTATTGCCTAAACCTAAAGAAGTTATAGTTTTTGTTGCCTAAACCTAAAGAAGTTGTAGCTTTTGCTTCCTAAACCTAAAGAAGTTGTAGTTTTATTGCCTTAACCTAAAGAAGTTGTAGTTTTATTGCCTAAACCTAAAGAAGTTGTAGTTTTGTTGCCTAAACCTAAAAAAGTTGTAGTTTTCGTTGCTTAAACCTAAAAAAGTTGTAGTTTTTGTTGCTTAAACCTAAAGAAGTTGCAGTTTTTGTTGCCTAAACCTAAAGAAGCCTTTGTTTGTTTTCAAAACGTAACATTTCACTCAGTTTTACGTGTTGCTTTTAAGTTTTACTTTCACTTTTACAATGTAGTAGGTGTAGTAGGCCCCTATTGATTCACATCTATGGTGCTTATAGAGACTGAAAACGCCTATTTAATGGCCTGATAACAGTTGAATCTGGTGTGCATTTGTATTCTGATTGGTCTGTAAATGTAAATAGCAGCAGAATAAAAAGCCACAAGTAAATGCATGCATTTTAAGGTTGATCTATATTTGCAAAGCTAAGTTTGAGGTGGTGGTGCGGGGCACTTGCTAAGGCACTACTTTTGTGTGAACAAAATGAAGCACAGAGACATGACTTCATACAGTAGAACCAGCAGTGATATGAACATGCATGAGCACACACGTGCAAACAAGCTGGCAGGTGGTGGAGTCAGTGAGGCATGAAGACACACACACACACGCACACACCTAGACATCCCTCTCCTCTTACACACCAGCACACACAAAGCTTCCCTCTCCTCACCATCCCTCCAGATCACTTTGCATCCTCTGCTCCCCTAATCGCTCTCGACATTTTTAAATTTTCCCCGCAGGCACATGCTCCGCTCCAGCCCCCGCGGATGCCAACGTCATCCTCGGACATCCCAGCTATTCGGCTGTTAATGCTCTGCAGTTTGCTCACGTTCCCGTTGCTGGGGCGACGATGCATCTGGCCTGGCCGGCCGCGCGCCTGTGGGAGACGGTTTCTGAGGATCGGCCTGGGATGACTAATGGAGTTTAGGGTCAGGCAGGTCCGTAGCCACCTGGCCTGCTGTCCACCCTGCTGGGAGACACTCTATTAAGTAGTCACCCTGTCTCCTCAGTAGAAGAAATCTTTTTCAAAGGGCCAAAAAAAATAATGTTATAGAAAAAACAATATGCTGCTGCCTGTAGGAGGCAATAAGGTTTATTGCCCCCATAGCTCACAATAATACACTGTATCTGAGAGGTTTATATCAATACCAACACAAAATGATTAAAATACTGCACAACCTCAACTCTCTTTTGGATCAGACACTCTTAATGGGCTCTTCCAGGGGTTTTACATATTTTAAGCAACCCGGTTTGAAGGATGGATGGCACGCGAAGACTGGGGTTTGCATCCCCCGTGTGAAACCAACAACATGTTGTTTTCTCTGTTCACAACGTTCACTTTTCAAACATAGATATTTTAATCCCAAACTCCATGTTTTCCTAAAGCTAACTATGTGGTGTTGTTGCCCAAATCTAATCAAGCTGTTTTGCTTGTGTTAAAAAAGGATCGTTTCATTCAGTTTTACAATGTGTTAGAGCAGGGGTCAGCAAACCTTTACTATCAAAAGAGCCATTTTAGGCAAAAAAAAAAAAAATATATGTCTTGAGCCGCAAAACATTTGAGCATTGTGATGAAGGTAACACAGTTTATAGTCTAAGTATATAGTATATAAGTCTAATTCACTGAGGGCCAAAGTGCAAATGTACTACGGAGTATTAGGGCCACATTGAAGGAAAAAAATCGGAGATTTCCAGAACAAAGTCATAACTTTACGAGAAAAAAAGTCGTAATATAACGAGAATAAAGTCATAAGTTTACGAGAAAAAAAGTCGTAATATCACGAGAATAAAATCATAATATTACGAGAAAAAAGTAATAGTTTACACGAATAAAGTCATAAGTTTACGAGAAAATAAATTGTAATATGAGAAAAAAAGTCGTAATATTACGAGAATAAAGTCATAATATTCCGATAAAAAAGTCTGACATTTACGAGAATAAAGTCATAAATTTACGAGCGAATAAGTTGTAATATGAAAAAAAAAATATATTTTTTTCCTCAATGTGGCCCTAATACTCGTACCGTTGTACATTAGACCTACAACAATGATAAATAAAATTGAAAATGTAAACAAAAAAACAGTTATTCATTTCCACTAATTTTTTAAAAAATCCACAGGGAGCCCTGGAGATGGGCTAAAGAGCCGCAGGTTGCTGACCCCTGTGTTAGAACGTGTTGTTTTTTTTAGTTTCGCTTTCACCCTTGCAACAGGTGCAGTTTTGCCCATCTGAGGCATTACAATGAGATTACAACTGCCCATTGAAATCAGCTGATAACAGTTGAATTGGGTTGACAAAGCACACATCAGTATACTTTATTTCACAGCGAACTCCGTTTTCCCACCATTACATGAAGAACTGAAAGGTAAACCCACATCTTTTCTAGTGAGTAGACATCAAAGTAAAACAAAAAAAATAAGATCCAACTCCAATGCAGTCTTTTTTATTTTAAATTCTATGGATCAATGTTTTGTCAAATCTTTCCTTCTTTAGGATAAAAAGCCAGTGAGATTTATATTTATTTATTCTCCCAGACTTTAAAGGGACTATTTGTAACTTTCAGAAATGCTTGTTAACAGCGACACCTGTGGCCGTGAAATCAACGAAAGTCAGCGTCGGGCTCACGCTTGCTCGCTCTAAATATACCTGAACGAGCATCACTCAACACAGTGAGGCGACACACGTCAGCTAAAACCACAATATCACTCTATATTTCACCTGCTTGGCAGTAATGTTAGCTGACCAGACGAAGGTCTCTCCATGAACATGATTTAGATCTGATCCTAGTGTTGGCTTTTCCTGCATTAGCGCAGGCTGAGGTAGCGGGGCTCTGCAGCGAGTCTTCCTGCTCTCTCCGCCTGCAGCCAGAGAGAGCAGGAAGACATCAGCACCCGGTCGGTAACGAGACAACAACGTAACTCGTTGCAGAGCGCCGTCACTTCACAAGACACGGGAAACCTCTGTTGGTCTGGAGGAGCTGCAGCATTTATTTCTGCCCAAACGTCCACTGTACATTCACTAAATATTCTCAGAGCTAAACTAACTCTCCTGCAGTGTGTAGTGAGCGCACGTTCACGTCTGGAGGTGAAGCGAGCTGAGCGAACTGAGCGAGAACGCGCGCGCTGTCTGAGTGAAGGCAAGCAGGCAGGGGAGGAGAGGCAGCGGCTACACGCGAACACGCATATGCGAGCCCGCATGTGTCCCGACCCGGTACATTTATACGCTTAAAAAGTTACAAACAGTCCCTTTAACATGGGAGACCATTTCCTGTTTCCTACTGACAGTGAATACCATAACCTTAAACCAAGTGGTGATAATTGTAATGACCACGAATGTCCCCTTAACCTTGAGGAAGCAGTTACCAAACCAAGTTGTTTTTGTGCCAAAAACCCAACCAAACCGTAAGAAACAGAAAGAGCAATGTCTTCTTGTAGATAGCAGTGATAGGTCAGAAAACATTTATGTGTTCTGGAGGACCAACAAACATTGATTAACCAATAACCTCAATCAACTGTCCTCCCTCCATGACTGCTTAGCTGCGACCAAAGACTGGATGTCTGTCAACACTTAAACCCTGATAAAACAGACATTCTTTTAATAGGACCAGAGCAATTCATCAGTTTATTGGCCCATTACATTCAAATATCAGTCCTACTGCTAAGAATCTTGGTATCATCTTTGACCGGTATATGACTTTTGACCATCATGTCACTAAACTTGTCCAGTCCTGTTTCCTCCAGCTAAGAAACATTGCAAAAAATCCGATGCATCTTGTCTTCCATGGATCGTGAGCTATTAATTCACACACTTTCATATTCTCCCGTCTAGACTATTGTAATTCCCTCTACCGCTGCCTCAGACAATCTGCTTTAAATCGCCTTCAGGTGGTTCAAAATGCAGCGGCCAGGTTATTAACCAGAAATAGCCGTCGGTCTCACATCACCCCAGTTCTGGCATCCCTCCATTGGCTTCCTGTGAAATCCAGTACCAACTTTAAGATCTTGCTAATTACATATAAGGCGCTGCATGACTCTCGCCCCCCAGTTACATTTCTGATCTCCTTGTTCCATATTCTACCTGTCGAACACTTCGATCCTCTAATCTCGGCCTTTCATCCATCCCTCGCTCAAACTGCAAAACAAAAGGTGATCGGGCCTTTTCTGTCTTAGCCCCAACTCTCTGGAATCACCTCCCCCCCGATCTATTAGAGCGGCTCAATCTCTCGACTGTTTTAAGCGGCTTCTAAAAACACATCTTTATAGGCAAGCCTTTTTATAGACCTCATCCACATGTGTGTTGGTCTGTTTCTCATTGTTTCTGTGTTTCATATTGTAATTTGTCTTTGTTTTCAATCATTGTTTGATGTTTCATTTGTGTGTGAAGCACTTTGTAACGGTGTGTTTTACTTACTTACTGACTTACTATTATGAATATCTTTTCAGTAAATGTGTATATGAATATTTACCAGAAAACATTGTACAGTGAAGCATCTGTCAAAATAGCATACATGAATCCAAAATGCAAAAATGTAAAAACTAAATAGTGTAAAGACAAGAATGTTTGTAACTAGTTGAAATAAGCTGGACTGAAAAAATCACAAAGTATAATTTATCAATTGGGCCTAAACCGACAAACAAAAACATTATAGAACTGATCTGAAGTCAAATTCCCACAATTGAAGCAGCCATTGATTTCCATTTGTTCCTGTATTGTATGAACATTAATTAGCGGACTTGAAAGCTACTTGAGTTTGTGTGATACAACAATTAAAGTGCAGACTGATTTGCATTACCAACCAGCCAATGTAGGTTTGACAAAAATCAATGCAGACTTTTAATTGATGAGTCGGCTAACGTATTTATATGTGGACATTAATGGAAAACCTTTTGTTACTGTTCTAATTAGTCAGCAGTTTGTGTAGAGGAAAAAAAATACTCCTTGGCACCTCTGAAAGCTATATCATAGTCTTCTACGTGAGTCATGATGCAGCTTTTCATTTGGTCCTGAAGCTCATTGATCTTTTCTGTCCTCCACTTCAGTCAGCTTCTTTTGATATTTAGCCTTTGAATAGCAACAGATGGAAAAAGTTCCCATAGAGAGTTTATGAAAGCAGACTTTGAATTAAACTTTCAGTCCTCTAATTATCCTGTTGACTAATTATTTGTGGCTGCTTGTAACAGTAGAAAACTGTGGAGAATTACTTTGACAAAGTATGCATGACTTGTTAAAAGTGCAGTTTGTAAGACCTGCTCCAAACCAGGCGGCAACGGGAGACAGATCTTCAGTTAGCGGTTAGCTGTAGCAACTCAAATTTAGCCAGTGCCGTTACAAAGGTTAGACCCAGCGCTCCACCAGCCCGCTGTGACTCCCGGCGCCGCTGAATGAATGCTCATTTAAGTGGTGGACACACTGCCCGCATGAGATGCGCGTGCCGGCTGCGTGGCGTGTTTTTTTTAATTTCGGCGTCCATGTTAAAGGGACTGTTTGTAACTTTTTAAGCGTATAAATGTACCGGGTCGGGACACATGCGCGCTCGCATATGCGCGTTCGCGGGTGGCCGCTGCCTCTCCTCCTCTGCCTGCTCGCCTTCACTCAGGCGTTTTTTCTATAGACAGAATCCCTTCATTTGTTAACACGAGGCTTTTATTCTGAAATATGAGCAGTCAGTGCTGTGGAACACGCAGTCACTTTGAGAGCTCCAAGAATTGATAAAGTTTGGGGTTTAAATCAACACTTCCTGCTTTCATTTCGAAATAAAAGCCCTAAAGCGGGTTTTCTTTGCACAGAATTCCTTCATTTGTTAACACGAGGCTTTTATTCTTAAATATGTGCCGGACAGTGATGTGGAACAAGCAGTGACTTGGAATGCATCATAAATGAATACAGTACGGAGTTTTAATTGTGGATTATTACTATTATTTACTAATTACCACACGTTTCTGAACCTTTCTCTGTCTAAAATAAATATAAATTATATTTATCATGAA
>CAKALU010057980.1:0-12663 GCA_916700995.1 Hozukius guyotensis
TTTGAAGAAGTTCCCTCGCAATGCAAGCTTTCATCGGATGAACAACTGTGTTTTATAATGTTATTCCTACATGGATATATACTGTAGGTAAAGATAGGTGATGGTAATGTGACGTGGCATGCCATTTAGCTTCCGGTGTGAAGAGCTGGGAGGGGGAAGCCAACCCTTTAGACCAGCTTTGAGGTGGATCAGACGATTGACTTATTTTCTCAACAGCACTTGAGTTTGACAGCAGCTTTAACAACTCACAAAACACACAGAACTCAGTTATCAATACAAAGTGAGATATGTCAAAAGGCTGATGGGGAAAAAAGCTTCAAATGCACAAAACTCTTTATTGATCCAGGAGAGAAAACATCCTGGTCAATGAGCCTCCAAATGAAATGAAACCACATTTTGAATTCCATACATTTTTTCTTGTGCGTCAAACATATTTCTATTGCTACCCAAGGCTAGAGATATTTGTTTGTGTTTTAGCACACTGAACGGAAACGATGTTGAAATGAAATCACTGGGTTTCTATTTCTGTTGGCATCTGTGCAAAATGATCCTTAAAATGTGTGTGTGTGTGAGTGTGTTTGTGTGTGCTGTAGCTAAACCTGACGTCAAGCATCGAGGCACGGGAAGCCGGAGAGCAGTTCCACTTCCATTTGAGCCTTAATTACCAAAATCAGAGAGGGGGATTAAGCGAGCGATTAGGCCTGCCGGCATGACAGCCCTCTGGGCACACATTTACGCCAGCCCCCTTGGAAGTGAGCTGGGACGGAAAAGCCGTCGTGCACAACAAGCGAGCCAGGGACTCATTCTGATTGGCTAAATTACCTTCATTTTTACTGCTTAATGGCTTCTGCTGTTAGTTGTGGTCTAATGTGACTCATTATGATTTGGAGGCTTCAGTCCTTATATATATATATATAGTACAATGACAAGATGCTCACACTGTCGAGGTGACAACTTCTCCTTGAAACAAGCAGTTTTGTGACCGCACATCTACAGTGTTTGGTCCGAAAATGTAAAAATAGGATGTTTTTCCACCGGCACGGTTCAGCTAGCTTTAATCATACCGAGCTGTGCCGAGCATGAACGCATGCGTTTTGAAATCTTACTAAGTATATCTGTGTAATTACTAGTCAACATATCTCCTAACACTTAATATAAGACCCAATCACCTAACAAGCAACATTTCAGTGAGATATAGGGACCAGACATTTTTTGAGCATTACAGGCTTATTATGATACACAACACCTCCTTATACTGGTGAAATATAGCTCAAAATGAGGTTTCCCCGGTTAATTTCTTTTTATCTTGAAAGGCCTAAATATTACATCTTATTTCAAGAAATCTCACCAAGCGAATTTTTCTTGTTCCATCGGCAGAATTTTTACTTATTACAAACAAAATCTCCATCTCCTTGTGTTAATTGCTTCTTTTCTTATTTTTGAAGTGGCCTTTTTCCATTGAAAGATGGCGTTGTTGTTTGTGTTACCTTGTGAAAAAATATCTATCCCCTGGTTCACAGTCGTTCTGTATGAATCAAACCAAAAATCTGAGTAGGATTAAAGGAGGACGCTGATTAGAGGAAATGTGCTCCTTGAAGACTTTTCAAAGGATCGACAAATCCATTACAGTAAGTCCGATAAAAAAATCAAAACTTTCGCTGTAGATATCCACCCTTAACCCTTTGCATCAAGTATAAACCAAGCTTTGGTGAGCCCACACTAAATCAGATATGAAATGTAGAAAAACAAACAAAAATGTGTGTTAAACTGTGTTCATCTCAGGTGCATTCCCTTTGTAGGACCTTAGTGTTTTCTTTTCTTCTTTGTTGGTTTGTTTGATCACCTCAGCCAAGTAGACTCCCACTGCTATTTGGAGGACCTTCAACACATAACTCATATCCCATAATAAAAGGTAAACAACACCTTTTGGCATGCTGTGGCCCCCATGTCTGTTATGTACTACCTTAAGGTCATATTGAACAGGGGGACGTAAATAAATCAAGCTACTAAAGTTATTGGATCCACACAGCGGCTGTGCCTCACTGAAACAAGTATTTAATCAGATAGAACCAAGACAAAACAGCTGAAGGAGTACGTGTGTGCGGGGAGGACCGTACCATTACGTTGATCTAGATGAGTCTTCATGTTGCAGAGCTCTCCTTTAATGTCTCCAGGAACCTCCATCCCCAACTTCTGATAGAACTCCCGCTGCTTCTTTATCTCCGCTGTAGAAGAGAGAGAAACATTAGATATCATGGTGGCTTTTCTCAAGGTCACTGCTGTCACTGGGTCGTTAAAATTCAACGGTGTGTGTTGCACTGCTCATGCTTCATTAGATCTTTAAGCCAAGTAATGACTGCAGGAATATATTATTCAAATGCATTTCTTTCTCAGCGATGCCAAGTCAGTTTGTGAACTCATACAGACATCAGTAGGTCACAGTGAAAGATCTCTTGTGGGTTGCATCACACAGAGAGACGATACACGACACTTACCCTCTTGAAGTCCCGGTACCAACTTGTAGACAATGTCTTGCATTGTTCTGTCATGGCTGGAAAAGAACAAGAAATTGGTTAGGTACTTTATTAGTAGGGCTGCACAGTTAATTTAATATTACCACGATCACAATTTTGGCTTCCCACAATTAAATTAATATGATCGACTGCAATATTGGGGTTCAAAATACGTGCTCAACTCGCTGCATATCAAATAAAGCACTTCATAAACTAAGAGCCAGCCACCAGGGGGTGATCGGGATGTGTTGGCTTCACTTTTGGGGGGCTGTCATACCGCTGTGCGCGCATCCTACAGCAGCAGCCTGTGAAAAACTTTCCTGAAAGTTGTGGCTGCAGTCCAGAGTAGAAGAGTAATATACTGTATATAACTAACAGAATATTGTACCTATTTTTTAGATTGAAACAATGAAATGCCCCCTGCTCTGAGAGGCGGGTGTGCAGCATATGCTCCGTCAGTCACAGTGTTAAATGTCTTTTCCCTGCTCGGCAGTGCAGGTGATACAGGTGCACAGTGTGGGGGCTCGGGTCTCGCCATCAACATGCTGGCGCCGTTTGACAACCGGCCAGCTAACGGACACGACACGTTGGGTTTGTTGCAATGTTATGGAGGGAAAACTCTCCTGTTTGTCTCCCCTGCTGTCCTCCGGGAGAGTCATTGTATCTGCTAGACGGTGCGGAGGCTCCAACAGGCAGCGAAACACTGACCCCTGCTGGACAGAGCTGTGTCCTCACAGTTTGGAGGTTTTAACACCATTACTAAGATCTGCTGTGTGCTAATGTGACACTGTTATGCTCTGTTAAATTAAGAAAAACCTTTAAACTCTGCTGGAGAGATGAACGCTGTTCTTTTTAAAGACGTTTCCTTATTTGGGGTTTTAATGACGGTGGTGGAGATCACTGTCTAACACATTGCTCCCATAGGTTTTTCCTTTTATTTGTCAACTGTCTCTAGGTTTATAGGTATCATTTGATCCTTTGTGTCACTGTTTAATTGGCATATGTGCTGTATCTGTGTTGCCTATCTTAGAATAACACTGAAAAGGAGATTTTAATCTCAGTGAGACTTTCACCAGGTTAAATAAATGTACGACGACCTCTCCAGTCCACTAGGTGTCCCTGTGTCCCTGAGCCACACCTGGACCGTTGTGGTTCAGAGGATATAAAGCTCCCACAAAGCGTCTCTCTTCTCTGGCTGACACAGCTGCTGTTTTGTTTTGTTTGTTACAGACATTTTCACACATCCATACAGGCTTACATGACTTCTTTGCTCTTTTTTTAATAAATAAATATGCTTACTTTTTTTAAACTCATACATTTTTAAACTTAACTGATCTCCAGACTTTGTTGCAGCTTTTGAGCCGGGCTGTGACAAAAACAATCACTGTAAAGACGTGACAAGTTTACTTATAAAGCAGCTTTTAACAGCAAGGCAGTTCAAAGTGCTTGCTAAAGCAAGAGTCACTGAAAACAGTAGTCCCTCTAAGATTATAAAACAAGGAAATTACTTTTTTTATGTATTCATAAAGCAGTGGTGCATCACTGCAGCAAAAACCCACTACCAAACAAAAAATCAAGAATTAATAAAGAACTTGCTCGGTCATTTAGCTGTGACTTTAAGTCATTAAATTAAATATTAACCATTTACAGACACCAGCTACTAATGTTGTAGTACTCGAGATCGGTCTCAAGACCACTTTTTGAAGGTCTCGGTCTCGGAATCAACGGCATTTTTACTCGGTCTTGTCTCGGTCTCAGACAAAGAGGACTACTTCAAGACCAGTCAAGACCACAACTGTGGGGATTTCACTAAATGACCTGTTTATTGTCTGGTTTATTTGTTATCATCATTACTGTGGTTTGTTTATAGAAAACAAAGGAAAACTCCCACATAAAATTCAACTCTGCAATGCCTTTTATCAGACATTTATCATGCTACACTTAGGCTAATACACACATATACCTTGTATATGGCAATAAAAAAGGTGAATGAAGAGGAATCTTCATTTGTGGTGTTTTTATGGGAATCTGGATCTTTCAGATCAATGGGAGGAGTGCCTCTGATTTGCATGTTCCACATTTTATCGTGTGTCAAGTGTGTCATGTCTTGGTCTGGAATAGGTCTAAATCACTCAAAATGTCTCGTCTCTGTCTCGATCCACTCTAATCTTGGTCATGACTTGGTCTCAATTTCGGTGGTTTTGCCTACAACACCGCCAGCTACATTAACTAGTTTCCTTTCCAGAGCTAAAGAATACAAGGCTGTTCTTTGCAGAGTAACACTGAGTATGATTGTGAGGTGATTTTACTGTCGTATGTGTGTGTGAAATAATAAAACGGATTAAAACCATCGAGGAAAGCCACACTTGACAGTATGAGAGGCCGGATTAGTTCTGCTGAGCTGATTCTCTGTGAGGAGACGTCTCAGTGTGACTTTGAGTTCAATCTCAAACATCAACTTTGATCAGTCTTCCTGATGAGCAGATGGTTTTTATCTGTCATCTGACGGGTGTTTTGCCTTCAAATCACTTGTGATGTTTCCCATCAACTCCAATTTCCTGCAAATAACGAGGCAAAAAAAAAAAAAACAGCTGTGCGGCGAGCTAATGTGTCTGAAATGGAGCATTTCCTGCAAAACAATGAGCGTGCAGACAGCGCAGTTTAGACGGTAATGACTAAATTGCTGGTGCACATTAAGTTTGGGTGTCGCATTAATCAGACATTAATGCATGAGCGCTCAGAGGGGCACGAACGACAACATCAACATCCCTCAGAGAGGAGGATTCAGTCTGAAAGAGGGAACTTCACAAAAGCAATAAGAAGACTTCACTTCCAAAATGTCACATCTTCATTTCAATCTGAAGAGAAAATCACTTCATGAAATTCATCATTCAAAGTACAGACTGAAGTCTGTGTGGAAATTATAGACAAGGAAACTTTTTCATTTTAAGTGGTCAATTATTTCAAAGAGAAGGTGCCATTTTTAATATTTTTGAAGAATTTTTTTTAAAATATTTCCCAGTTGTGCTCTCTGAGGTCCACTACAGTTTCACAATACTGTGACTGTGCTCAGTTGAAAGCTGTTTCACACCAAGCACGGATTTTTGTCTGAAAAATTCACGCAAGTTTATAAAAACGTATTTTGTGGGTTCTTATGAATGCTTGCACACCCCTGCAGAACATAAAATATTCAGACGGACCACAATTGTCCGTCCCCTTCTCAACACCCAATAATGTACGACAAACACTACGACCTCAACAACCAAATTAAGGATAATATATGGCTTGAGATCGCCTAACAGCTGGGATACGATGGTAATGTAGCTGATATGCAGTTGCTAATGTTATATGTTGGTCACAGGACGAGGCTAGCCACAACAGCTAACGTTAGCGTTAGCATCACATTCAGGGTCCGATTAGTTTATGTATTGTGTAGTTAATGTTAGCCTCTTAGACATTCTCTGTCTGGACAGGTTTTTGTTGTGTGGAGTGGACACGGCACTGTTTAGGAGGAAACTCATTGACGAATCCGGTGTGCAAAGCTGTCATGAGGAAAATATGCACTGGTAAGAAACACCTTTTACCATGCTCAGTACATCAACGTGTGTTTACAGGTGTTGGGGATTACGACTGCATATGTGAAAAAAGTTGTAAATAAAGCCTTTAGTGTCTCCGGGGGGGCTGTGTGAAAAATGCTAAATTACCTCAAGTAATGTCACTTGAGTCAGCATCGTTTGGGGCCGATGACTACACGTCTGAAAATAAAAAAAGCAATCTGGAGGTGTGAAGTTAGAAAGAAGTGAGGTTAACCAGACCTCTGTAGCTCATCTTCTCTACTGCAGGCTGCATTAGCCACTACTAGCACAACACACCTGAATCTCCAACCCAATCCGTCAGCAGTTGGGTTGCATTGTGGGTAATGTAGGCAAAAAAGACGCTTTCTCTGGTTCTGCTGGTCAGTAAAATCCTGTCAATTCATGTTTGTTTGATAGGAAAATCTGCACATGCTCCATGAGACGAACTACTATAAGATTCTATCCACGGATTGGGCAGGCCGGGTCATAAAATGAACATTTCTGATAAATAGCAGATGGGTTGCCGGTGGGTGAAATAATACATTATTAATGAGGAAATATTAATTACATTCTCTAATATATGGACATATTTTAAGCTTCATTTTTCGTAATGAAGATTGCTAAAAAAAGAAGAACTTTGACTTTAAATAAATGCTCATCTATTTAAAACCAGCCTACTTCAGTGTAATATGTCATCACTCTTACATATATCCCAAAGGGACTGGTATGGAGTGTCCATGCGGGTGCACGTCTCTAAACTGGAGAACATTATTCCTTCGGGTGGGTGGCACATCTCTAGTGACATTCACTTATTAATTGAACCTTCTTATGTTCATATATCTATGCCTATAAAAATACAGACACAGACACAGACCACTCTCAGCAGAGTGACCTCAGAGTGGAAATAAGATGGTAAAAGGCGAGCAGCACTTTGTTCCTTGGTAGTTTATTGTTTACTGGCAGTGAACTGCTGATGCCCCCCAGAGGCAGCGAGCAGCGCCCTGCACACTGATGGAGCTCTGACAAAACCTCAGTGTGTGCATGCATGTGTGTTCACGTATATGTTTGTGAGTGAGGAATGCAGAATGAAACCTAGAGAGAGGAGAGTATTGTAGGTAGTGAAGTAAAATAGAAGAGGACTGAAAGACAGCAGCTCATTGTACCTGTGCAAGTGCGTGCGTGTGCGTGTGCGTGTGCGTGTGCGTGCGTGCGTGTGGTCTGCGGCGGCTCCCTCACTCACCCGATGTACTGCAGTGGATGGCTCTGATGAATAACAATCCTACACGTGGGGCACGTGTTGTTTTCCTCCAGATACTTCACTAGGCAGCTTCTACAGACTGGAGACACACACAGACACACACAGAGAGGAGATATTGTTACTCTACATATACAGATATATAAATTAATTGGCCAACAATGCTACTGTGTATTTAGTACGTTATCAAATGACACTGATCGCAGTCACCCTTGATGATTTGATGAATGACAATCACATATTCAGTATTTTAAAATCTCTCATTATTTCACTTTCAGCTGCAAGGAAAGCAAACTTTACCATCGATAGCTCGTAATTAGAGCCCCACTGACAAATTGGCCGGCTGATATCAGCGTATCAAAGATCATATCGTCGTATATATCGGCTGATATGTAATAATAAATGTCACTACAGAAGAGCCAAACATATCTTTAGGGTCATTTAGAAACAGTGTCTCCAATACCCAGTTTGTCCACCAGAGAGCACTGATAGGCATGGGACGATGTGAAAATTTCATGAAAGGATTATCTTGGCCAAAATCATGGAGATTCAAGGTATTATCCTGATAATCATTAAAATATGCTTAAAGTCTAAAACATACTGGAATCATGTTACCTTACATGTTGTTAAGAAACAAATATTTTTATTGCATCACAGCTAGGACACATATCTTTTTTTAGTGAACGTACATAGTGAAAAAGCAAATAATCATAAGGTCTCCCTGCACGAATAAAATAAAGGAAAATAAAAAAAAGCAACATTGTGACTCTGTTCTTTCTTACATGATAATTTCTGTATTTTTTTAAACCTATTTTTCACTTCTCTACCATGATAGCGAGCTAGACAGCTTTTCCAAGTCCCTCGTGACAATATTCACGATTATCCCGACAATGGAAATTCACCACAATCAACTTATTGTGAGAGTTTTTTTTAATCATAATCCGCAATAAAATCCTATATCATCCCTTCCCTACTGACAAGTTTATTTTTACACTATATTCCAGATCATATTTTGGTCACAATTCTTTAATAAGCAAATTAAAAGGGACCATTATCATGCTTAAATTCTAAGCTTGCTTGAGTTTTGGTGAGGATGGCTGAGCATGAGCAACCGCAGAGGAATACAATCTGACGGGCACCCACATGGCTTAAAAGCTAGCGTATGGAAGCAACTAAGAAGTTGAAGGGAAAAGCGACATGGACACAAGCCACACTGTGTGCTAGTTGTTATGTAATTATGGATCATTACAAATACGCTATGTTTTAAAAGTAGCAAGTAATCCCACAGTGAGAACAAAATAAATCATGTCTAGAAATCAAACATTTCGATGCCCTCTGAATTGAATCGAGATTCCCAACCCTAGTGGTGCTCTGCTTGTTATGTTGGTGATTTAAAAGTTGAATTTTAATCTATGATAAGAGCATCAGCTGAATTATCTAATTGTAAATGTTGCTGTTAGGATTTGTGTTTCCTCTTCAGTCGCTATTTACAATTACTTGTATCAGGTGCAATGCTTGTTGTTTAAGAACATAGCTTTTATGTATTTACTGTACACAGAAAGAACGATCACCACACACTTATTGATTAAAATGTCAACTCTTTCTCCTATTAATTAATTAATTAGTCTATAAAATGCCCATCACAATTTTCCACAGCCCAAAGTGACTTGTTTAAATTGATTGCTTTGTCTGACCAACAGTCCACACCTCAGGATATTCCACTTAAAATGATATAAAACAGAGAAAAGCAGCGAAACTTCACATTTGAGAGGCTGGAAACAGGGAGTGTTTGGGATATGGTGTTATTAAATTAATTTTCTGTCAATCAGCTAACTGATGAATCGACGACACAGTGAAAAAAAGAAAGCAACAAGAGTGTGAACGTGACAATCCTGCAGAAAAAGATGTCCACGCTGATGTAATGAAAACAAACTGTTGACTGTCCAGATCACTGCTTTCACAGCTGTTACAACATTCTGACTTTTGATGAATAATCTAATATCATAAATTATGTTTAAAGATGAATGACTTGACCTTTCACCTATGGAAACCTTCATGTGTGACACATATTGAGAACCAGCACTGCCCACATGCCTCCATTAGATCCTTCTCCACCTGACAGTCTGAGCTTTATTGCAGAGGTCTGTCTGAACAGCTGCAGTGGTGACGTGATGTGAATCTCTTTGTCTGATGGTGGAGCCCCTTTTTTCAAAGTGAGAGGGAGAATCAAAGCGTCTCGTCTACTCTGATGTTTTACAGCGAGCAGAACAGCTTCCATCTGTGGTAGAAGAGCTTCCTCTAGTGGACAGACGAGGTATTACACTGTCTGGGCTCATCTTACACGTCTAATACAATTTGATCTTTCATAACGCTGCAGGCTCTCGTTAACCATGTAGGTGTTCGGTTCTGTATCTTGTTTAAAGCTAATTAGTGTTGATTTAATCTGCAAACAATAGCAGGAGGGAACAGCTTACTGTTTGGGTTTGTGAATCTAAAAGATGCAGTAAAATTTTCCACTTTAGTAGTTGTTGTTGGGATTGATCTACAAGGTTTTTCTCACTTTAAATAAACAAAAAGGTTTCACGTCGGTCTGTTTCAGTCAGACCAGAGAGCGATTGATTGGTCCACACTCCAGTTTGATTAGATTAATCTCACCAACCCAAATGCACTGTACCAGGAGGTCGATTAAACAGCTCCCAACACAGTGGGGGGGTGGGGGTCGGGGGGGGGGGTCGAGAATGCCTTCTAGCTCAAAATCCAGACTCCGTTCATTATTTTGCAGCATTATTATTTCACAACAAGATGTTGGTTCATGGCCCAGATCTCATGTGAGCATTAAAGGGCACTTGAGGTAACAGATGAGGTAATCAGGCTGAGACTTTTAAAGCTGAAGTAGGCGAGATTGGAGCAAATATGATTGAAAAAGGTTCTTTTGATAAAACGGTCGCTATATCCTGACAGTAGTACATGAAATAGGTAACCTGAAAAAAATCATGTGTCCTCTGTGTCCTCCGGTGCTCCTAACGGCATCTGCAAGATTTCACATACCAGAGGAAAACAAGCAGTCAGAGCTGATCTGAGGTCTGCTGTCCATCTGCTGTCTATGAGAGCCGGCTGTCAATCACTCGCGAACTCCGACCAAACGATCAAACTAGACAGCGCTGATAAAATATGAATCAATATTATGTTACGTTAATGCCTATTTCTCGCCTCAAATGTTTTCAGAATCATCTTGTAGTGCACGGTTTAGCTATAAAATGAGAAAGTTTGTGACACGTGTAGAAGTCTAGTTATCTCTCAGGTCACTTGAATTACAATGTACTGAAAGGTTATTATGGAATTTTTGCCCAATGATGCCAAAAATATACTGCCTACTGCAGGTTTAACTCAGTGAGGTCTTGCAAAATGCCGTTAAAATCCCTAGAAAGAGATCACATGACCACACCTGAGGCAGGGTGGTTGAAACATTCGCTCCAGTCTGGAAAGGACCCGCCCCCCCTCAGGTGCAATCACTTCCACTGATGAGAGGTTATATATGCTGCCTTCCTCCTTTTGTTCTTTATTTTTGACCTCTGACATGATGTGTGCATCCAAGCTAAAACCTCACACACAGACCGAAAGAACTAATAAGAAATCTGCCTCTGTAGAGGAAAGTTAGATGTTCTGCATAAACTGAACCTGCTGCTGACTGCTTCTTATTCTGGTGCTCAAATCATGAAGTCAAGTCCAGTGTATTCCTGTCCAATGCGCTAATTCAAGGTCAGACTTCTGCTTTTGCACAATCTGACCAAGAAATACTGAGGCCGAAAAATACGCGAGGCCTCGCTGGTTGTACAGGAAGTTTCTGGCTAGATGGGTGAGGGATCTGAAGAGGAAGCGCTGCCCTAAAACTTGTTTTGCAAGAGCAATGACGAAAGTACCAAAAAGCCCTGGTATGGTTTACATCTGCATCTTATAATGCATTTTCTACAACAAGCTGTTTTGTTTTAACCCAGATAATATGCACTATTACTCAATGGAAAACAAAAAAACTTTAAAAAAATGAGTCATGTTCAAGATAAAATCACTGGTTCAGTCGTGTCTTTCAACAAACAATGAAAAAGTCCTTCCTTCAAGCCTAAACCCCTAATCAAATCATCCATGCTTTTATCACATCACATCTCAACTAACTGAACTAATAACTAAGCATTAAAGTTAATGCCTTTGTCAAAGCTTGTTGCTCCTTCAGATCAGTCTCTGCCAAGTGTGAAGCAAAAATCCGAGGCACATTTTTCAAATCATCTTTCCTTTGGCTTTTTCTTCATGTTAAAACATCATATTTTTTAGTTTTTTTCCCTCTTTTTCTTTTCTCCTTTCTGTAAAGCGCTTCTGTTTTGAAAAGTGCAACATAAAGTATTCTTACTCGGTCATATTTAAAAGGTGATTGGACACCAATACGCACAACTTTGAACAGTCTTCAATCACTTATCAGAATGCACGATCAAATTGGCTGCTGATTTAACTTTATAATCCCATTGGAAACACCTTTTAATTGTTAATTATGTTCATATTCCAAATGACGTTTCATTAAAAAAAAGGACTTTATAAGGCTTTGACATTTTAATTTGTGAACTGCTTCAACTGAAGCACAGTGAGTATTTGATTTGAATTTCTCTCTGCCTTTGAAGAACATCGATTTCTGCATTTGTTTGCTGAAAATCAGCAACAAAAGAAGCTATAAACTTGACTGAGAAAGAGGGTTTTACATGATAAAAACTTTTTAAGAATAGAATTTGTACCCTGTTAAGGATGCTTGTACAACAATTAACAGATTTTATTAAATTCATCACATTAGAAGATGCAAATTCAGAAGTTATTTGAGGATGTAACCGAAGGAGAGTACTTGGAAGTGATTATGTGCACCTTCTTCTAAAGTGTATTTTTAGGAGAAAATGCTTCATAAAAAGCAGCTTTTAGGCTTGAGAAGTTTTATGTAGAGTGATAGCGAAGGCTTTGACCAGACAGTATAATGACTGTAACCCAAGATACAATGATGTGCCACTGTATGAATGAGAGATGACACCTTCTCACCTCCTATGAGGGCTAATAAATGTGCAAATTACCTGGTGGTGACAAGAATCTCATTGTCTGTGACTGTCTGTTCACTTCAGCTTTAAGGCACTGACTTACAATATTGAAAATGACAATCATATAAACCATGAGTGTTTTATTTTATGGGTGAGATTGTTGTGAGCTGCGTGGATCACAGAGACATCTCTGCCTGCAGGATTCGTCCCATCAGGGATAAATCCTGAAGGCAACACCTTTTAGAGCAGAAAAA
>CAKALU010057981.1:0-14768 GCA_916700995.1 Hozukius guyotensis
AGAAACAGTGAGCTGTAAGAGTGAGGTGGAGACGGCTCAGAGACAGAATCGTACAGTTAGGAATAAATAGATAATGCAGGCATACGATAGAAGTGAGTGGAAAAAAAGAACAAGAGTAGCCATAAAAAATCCACATTCAGGAACACAGCAGAGAGAAACACAAGAGCAGTAATCCAACAGAACACTATACCAGGCTGCTGCAGAATCCACTCATCTATTATCATTACCACCTCATTACATAGTTCCTGATTTCAATCCAATTTTTGTCAATTGTAGAGCGTTTTGTTTAAGAAAAATTCCTGTATGGCTGCTTGTGCTCTTCTACGATTTGAGATCTATATATAATCTAACATCTAATCAGGGTTGTAAATAAAAATAGTGCAGGAAGTGGACTGAAAAAGAGCTCAATTAAATTAAAATAATATGAATCCAAACAGGTGCCATGCTATATATTCCCCTCGAAAAAGCAAACCCATCTCCATCATGGTTTTCTTTTTCTTTTCTTTTTTCCCTTTTTTTGTAAGTTAGTGTAACAAAATGATTTGCTTACATAAACTCTATACAAAAAAACTATAAACAAACTACAAAAACTCTATTCAATTAAATGAACAATTTCTTATTTTCTTTCATATTTTTCTCATATACAGATATGCAATGATGATTGCTGGACAATATGTGTATTGATGTTGTCCAATGTCAAGTCTCTATTTGATGATGTGACGAGATGATACAATAATACGATACAAAGTTTGTAGAAAATCTGTCAAGACTGACAAGCTGAGCACAATCTGCGTTCCGAGCGAGCAGTCAGGCCGTTCAAACATAAAAGCGGCAGTAACACAGGCCCGTCATGATACCGCGTACTGGGGCCCGAAATAACTTGAGTTGGACATAACATGGAATCAGTAAAACTTTAACAGATCTCCTGGTATAAATAGAAAAGGTTATTTCATGGACAAACAATGTCTTCTCACTCTTTATTATTCTTGAATTTATCCTTACTCCTGAAACATAGTACATTTTTGTACAATCCTTATTTTTTCTCCTCCACCTAGTTATAGTTAAAAATGGAGGTGCATGATTAGTGACAGGCAAGGGCAGGTATGGCAGGAACACTTTCATTTAATTAACCTGAAACCTCAAAGTGCCATTTCCTGCAATAAAGCCTTCAATCATGACCAACACAGCTGCTCTTTCACTATCAAGCTCAGTAAATATTGCACTATGTAATAAAATATTTGTTTTTCATTGTGTTCTGTAGTTTCAGCAGTCAGTGCCAGATACAATGTTGTCTCAGAGTGAATGACACTATCGCCCGAGTGCAGCGCGATGATTGAAAACCATCCAGACAGATATTCAGAATGCAGAAACTTGGTTAGCATATCTAACGTAGTTCTCCGACTGCACGAGACGTTTGTCCGCTGTGAAGCTATAGCGCTAATGGAAGAGAGGACTTCCTGTGATTTATCGTAGAATAAAAGCTGAATGATAAAATGCTGAATTACGACTGCAGTGTACTTTTTGACCCGGAGAAAACCCATGCTAACACGGGGAGAACATGCAAACTCCACACAGAAGGGCCACAAGCCGGGTTTGAACCAGTGACCCTCTTGCTGCGAGGTGACAGAGCTAACCACTGCACCACTGTTCAGCCCCAGATACAACTAGTAGCTAAAATTTTTAAAAATAGCAAAGTTCTTTGATCAAAAAGTGGGGATGCAAAAATACAAGTTTGCCGCTTGCTCAGGCGCCAGGTACTGCATTTAGCGTAAAAGAAAATATGCTCAACAGGCAACAACAGCTGTCAGTGTGTCAGTGGGCTGACTTGACTATGACTTGCCCCAAACTGCATGTGAATTCATAAAGTGGGCATGTCTGTAAAGGGGAGACTCGTGGGTGCCCATAGAACCCATTTTCATTCACATATCTGGAGGTCAGAGGTCAAGCAACCCCTTTGAAAAATGGCCATGACAGTTTTCCCTCGCCAAAATTGAATGCAAGTTTGGAGCGTTATTTAACCTCCTTCGCAACAAGCTGGTATGACATGGTTGGTACCAATAGATTAATTAGGTTTTTATAGTTTAATATGATGCCAGTATCTTCACTCTAGCTTTAAAAGCCCTCTACAAGAATGCGAGTCACGTCAATGCATTAAAGAAATTAGTGGCGTTAAAACGAATCGAGTTATATCACACATTTCAGTCCTGATTTTGTGTATGTATTATGTTATTATTCACAAAGGTAACACAGATGAATGGTTTCAATTTCACAAAAAATAAAACCAGCTGCCCTGTAAGCAATAAACAGTTTTTAAGGCATCCTGAATGTGGTCAGCATCTCTGACATTCTGAACTATTTAATTAGTCACATAGAAAACACAGTGTAAACAACCAGGGGAAAAGTGAAAAAGGGCTCCGTAATAAATTTAATGAGTCTTAAGAGTTCCAATTTGAATGTGGCCAAGGACATGCAAACATCATCCTTTCATGCTGTGTTTCAATACACGCTCACATTCAGACGCACACACAGACTCTCTCCTACAGCAGTGACTTAGAGGAGCAGACAAAAGGAAGAAATCAGTCTCCTTGGCATCTAATTCTCCTCTTGGAGTATTACACAGATTAGTATATCTTTCATATGAATAAAGGGTCGTCTTTCATGCTGCAGCTCCACTTTCCTAAACCGTGGAAGTCAGCGTCCCTGCCCCCTTATATCAAAACTTCTCAACCTTTTTATGAACTGGTACAAAGTAGAGAGATGACTAATGACTGACAAGATGCTATTAAACTGAAAAACCTCCCACCGGTTTTTGTTTGTTTGTTTTATGGAGAAAGTTAATGCAAATGGTTACAGTTCTAAACTGTAAAATTGGGAGCAAATGAGAGTGTGGATTCTAGGAGAAGTAGAAGGAAAGTTAAACATAGAAATGTCAGTGGATGTAATAATATTTGCGACTGAAACTGCTTGTGCAGACTGGACATCTGGGACCAATATGGAGGGATGGCCGATGACTGACAGGACATCATACATGATGAGTCATAGGTCACCAGACTTTCAGAAAGCAGGGAACATTGGTCCCAAATGCTCATCTATCTACTGTAGATATGACTTCTAAATAGAACTGCATGTGGTCATCTTTGCTTCAGTTTTTCTCTCTGGACTTTATTGATAAATATATTGAACCGTCAAATCTTGAATCTAGACCCAGTATTATTAAATGGGTAGTTCAACATTTTCAATTTCCTTCCGGGTCCTGTATCAATCTCATGTCTGCATGTTAAAGCTACAAGTGGTACCAATGGATTCCTTCGGTTTTCTATTTTCATATGATACCAGTATCTTCACTCTAGTTTTAAAAACTGCTACAACCGAAAAATCGCAAGTTGCCTTAAAGCAGATAAATGGAGCAAATATGATTAAAAAAAGTTATTTTTATAAAACAGTCACTATATCCTGACAGTAGTGCATGAGACAGGTAATCTGAAAACAAATCATGTGTCCTCCGGGGTGCTCCTAGCGGCATCTGCAAGATTTCACAGACCGGAGGAAAACAACCAATCAGAGCCGAGCTGGAGTCTGCTGTCTATCTGCCATCTATGAGAGCCGGCTGTCAATCACTCGCAAACTCCAACCAAACGGTCAAACTAGGCAGCACTGATCGAATATGAATCAATATTCTGTTACTGTAATGCCTATTTCTCTCCTCAAATGTTTTCAGAAACATCTTGTAGTGTACTGTTTAGCTGTAAAATTAGAAAGTTTGTGACCCGGCAGCCATGTTGAGATCAGTTGACGAAATACCAAGCACCGCCCACCAGCAGAAGCAAACTTTTCTAATTTTTCCCCTAAACAGTACACTACAAGATGTTTCTGAAAACATTTTACGGCATTAAAGTAACAGAATATTAATTCATAATTGATCAGCACTGCCTAGTTTGACCGTTTGATTGGAGTTTGCGAGTGATTGACAGTTGCCTCCATTAAATTAAAAGACAGCTCTGAAATGACTTGTGATTGGTCAAAGTCTTCCGTCCGGATAGATTTTCTAAAGTCTAAAAACAGAGCCATGATGAGGTGCAGATATCGAGTTATCTCTCAGAAGACTTGAATAGCAATATGCGGAAAGGTTATTGTGGAATTTTTGCCCAATTATGCCAAAAACATTATGCGTACTGCCGCTTTAAATGCATTGCTGAAGTTGGCACGTGGTTAGCCTAGCCTAGCATAACAACTGGAAGTCTTGTCATCTCCCTCACCAGTGTTATTACAATCCCTTCCTGAGGGGAACAGGAATGTCTGCACCAAATTTCATGGCAATCCATTGAATAGTTTTTGAGATATTTCAGTCTGGACCGAAGTGGTGGACCAATTGACCAAACCATTACCATAAGAGCAATTGTGCTACTGTGGCTAATGAACACAAACACACGAGACACACACAACATGTTAATTAGTGAGCTTTAGGTGTATATTTCAAACTTTGGACAAAGCCAGGCTAACAGCAGGCTAGTGAGCAACCAAGCGTCAGTATTTGACAAGTCGGGATTGAGAAGCAGAGTCCCGATCATCGCTGTGACCCGTCCACGATGGCGGTTCATTCAAAGAACCTCTATAAACAGATGCAAGTGATAACAATTCATTTCATACGCTGCTACAAATTACCTGACAGTGTTCCCAACATGGCTGAACCAGCGGGACAAAAGGATTTGTGACACCTACAAGATTTCACTGTGCACTACATGGAAGTCTTAATTGTTTTTTGGCTGCCTGACTAACACTCTTAAGTTTATAAGAAGGTAAAGCTCTGCTGTGCTGAGCTGCTTGCTTTTCTATCCTGCAGCTTTTTCTCTCTTCCATCTTCTCTCTGCCTGCTTGTCTTTTCAGCAAACACACACGCTCACACACACACACACACACACACACACACACACACACACACACACACAGATAGGGATGCAAACAATGTGAGTCCAGGTCATGAATGTTGCATTTCATTCTCTCTTCTGAGATTTGACGCAATGTTTTGTTTGAGTGCTTTCCTGTCGTCTTTTGTTTTCGAGTGGGTGCCTGAGTGCCTTAGGGTTGTCCCTGAGTGTGTGCATGAATGCATGTGTGTATGTGTGTGCGTGTACGTGCGTTTCGTAAAGATCTTTGGGTAAAAGGTTGAGCGCAGAACGCCTACTTTACAGAGAAATACAACTCTGGTGATATGCAGTCTTTGGACTCGCTGCCACCTTTATCAGAACAGCACAAACCCTGGCTCGTATCCGTCTCTCTCTCTACATATCGCTGGTTTTTCCCGTCCTCTTTTTACTTTCCCTGCTCTTTATCTTCCTTTCCTTCCCCACCCTGCGATCCATGTAGACAGCGAGTACAGACAGTACAGAGAGCGGTTTGATCTTCTCTGCAGAGCTCTGCAGTGTTCTTGGCATTGTTTGACATGCACTGGTCTCTGGATGGGACAGATGGCATTCGGCTCCGGCTTTGGATGAAGGCTCAGAAGCCGGCGGGCGTCAGCATATCTGCAGGCTTCACAAATCTACATTCCAGACTATATTTCAAACCTTCTTACCTGGAATTTAATTTAAGAGCCATTTACAGTTATGCATATCTCAACATTTGGTAGTTTTATAATGAATTAAAATATATATTTTTTTAAATCCTACATTAATGCAAGAACATGCGCAATGTCAGCAGACAACAAGCTGAACAAAAATAAAGGTTTAAAAACTAAATTTGACACCAGGTCTTTCGACAAAACAGGACCTCAAGATTTAGTAAAACTCAAATTATACTTTCCATGTCCGCATAGTAATGAGGGGTCATAGTTTGTTCCATGCTATACATAAGACATTTCGCAAAAAGAAAACAAAAGTGTCATGACAATTGGACTAAAGAACAGATTCACCCAATTCAAAATAATGCTTTGTCTTTGAAACATAAATATACCATAGCTATCAACAATTGATATTTTGTGTTTAAGTTGACAATTTGGCCTTAGGTTGTCCAGATTCTCTTCACATTGTTTTTATGTTGATACGGCTTATGAGATGCAGGGAAAACCCTGCTATTATGAATCGCTCAGAGAACCTGATATGGAGAGGGCAGAAAAGAGTACCGGCGCACAAGAAAAAGTCACAGTATGCCAAGGAATAAAATTTAGAAGTGCTGGTACTGCATACCGGTGAGTACCGACCCAGTTTTACCACTGTTTATATGGTGAAACCATATTTTATATTGAGGTCATTTTGACCTTACTCGCCTATTTTTACCACAAGCCGTGCGGTTCACAGCAACAACAGACAGTGAAAGTGATCATTTGACAGTATATTGACATCATAACAGCAATATTACTACAGTTTCAACGTATGTATCTGTAGAATACAGTGTTGTAGAAAATGCAGTGACTTGCAGGGCTCCATGAATGAATATAGTACTGGGTTTTAATTGTGAATAATTACTATTATTTACAAATTACCACACGCTTCTTAACTTTCTGTCTTAAATAAATATAATGACATTTATAATGAAGTGAAATGGCCTCTATGTAGAAAAAAAGGGCTGGACACCTGTGTGGACACTTCATGTGTGAGACACGCATCAGGTCAGTGAGGTAGCCCTCACGCACTGGTCATGCGGGCAGTGTCCCCCCGCTGTAACACAATCTGGTCATGGATCACATCTCTTGGCCACGTCAAGGTGCCGTCTCACTCTCTCTTCCTCTTCTTGCAGTTCTCGTACTAGCTCTACTCATAGAACTAAACATTCAGTAGCCTAGAACCTTTGAATCGGCTCAGAACCCGAAAAGTTTGTTTCCAGCTCAAACAAAAAAATAGCAGGTTTTCCTTGAAGTGCCAACTGTGACAACATCAGTGGGTGCGTCATATTCTACCGGCTGGAAAGAGAAGATGGAGTCTTGCACGTAATGGACTTCTATGTCTTTTTGTCATTGGCCTATGCTTGTTTCCATGATAAAAAATAAATATCTGTAATGACAGAACAAAAGCTTGCAGGTAATTGATGATCCGCAATCTCGCTACTACCGTGAAACTTCCGTTGTGCTTTGTGTAACTCTCTCCTTTGATGACGCATCCTCGATTACAACAGTTATGCTCAAAACTGGTGGAAACGCGGACTGGTTCGATAGATAGCACCAAGGCTCCAAGAATCCTGAATGGAGCCAGTTCACAACCAGAGCTAAAGACAAAGCAAGAGTCCTTCGGCCACAACACTTAGTGGAATGATGGAAATAGAAAATAATGAAATGATCCATTCGATCACTTCCGACCATCTGCAGCAGAATTGGCCTGTTTTTTTTTTGTTTTTTTTTTCCTATTCCAACCCTGAATCATTTTAGAAAACATGAACAGTGTTCACCAAAACCTGACATTTTACAGTGGTGATTCAGATAGCTGGAGAACTGGCATTAACATGTTGGAACAGGAGCACTGTGTATCATCAAACAACAAGACAAACAGCATGGTATATCACCAGCATGCATTTTTAAAGTGTATTATGGTGCATTACTTGAACCTGTAAGCTCTTTGTTTTCTGCATGTTGGCTCTGATCTTTCCCTACACATCACAAAGCCTGATAAGGTCACACCTTTTTTTAAAGAGCTTCCGTTTGATTGCAGCCTGCATGCGGTTGTGTTATATGTGGTGAAAGGTTAGTGTGGGAAGTGAGTGTACAGTACGTGTGTGTCTGTGATTAGATGGATGACGCTATACGTCTGATAAGTGAGAATGGCTCCTTGTCAACCTCTGTGTCAGCAATCAGCAGGCGAACCTCCGTTCCGTACACTCCACACTGCATTAGCACCTGCATTAGCACCTACATTTAACACGCATCAATGGGGAAAAAATAGACATAACTGAATGTGGTTTGAGGAAGCGCCACAGCTCTGATGTTGTGACAGAGCAAGAAAAGTTGGTCTGTCAGTACATATTAGTGCAACAACCACAAGAGGTCACATAAACATAAACACCCACATAAACTGCCTCAGGGGCCCACCAGTGGGCCCGGCCCAGTGGTTGAGGATAGCTGCAATAAAGTATACAAAAACAGGAATAAAAATAGAAAATTGAATACAAACCTGAAGCCCAAACTTAGTCTAATATTTTTAAGTTCCAAATTACACCTGGTAAGCCGGAGGCTGAGCACTATTCCACCATCAGGATACTGTATATTTCGTTGGGCTCTAGGCAAATTATAATTGCGTATAACATGCATTCTCACTTGAATCTCATAAAAGACATCAGAGACTATATAAACCGGAGTAAACACACAGAGTTCAAGCTGGGGAAGAGGGGTGGGGTGAGAGGGGGGGCTGTAGATATTTCCCCTGGGCCCCCCAGGAGGTGGATCCAGCCCTGGATCCAGACACACACTTGTTTGAAGCAGCCATTCAAAGAGTTTCTGGTACGTGGTGGTCAATGAAGACGGAGGGGAATGGTGAAATATTAATAGGGGCTATTGTATTCGAGGTTGCTGGCAGCAACTGATTGTCTCCTTTGTGTGTGTGTGTTTGTGTATGTGCGAGTGGAGTGTGTGTGTGTGTGTCTGGGGGGAGGGGGGTATTTATGCATTTTACAGCACACACATACCGTGGCTTGTTTTTTCATGCAGCAAGGTGCAGCTGGGCTTCCGAGAAGTACATGGCGCCGAGATAGATTTGGTTCAATATGATAGAGTAAACTGATCAGCTTTGAAAGGAAGACGTATGTGTGTGTGTGTGTGTGTGTCTGTGAGTGCGTGTGTGTGTGTGTGTGCGCATGTGATCATTCCCAATCTGCCCCGGAGACAGTGTGTAAAGATGTCTATGATAATTCATCCACTATAAATGAACCTCCATTTATAGATTTTAATGAAATCCTAATTGCCAGCTTAATACACTCCCCTACTTTTATGGAGACATAAGTAATAGGCAAGGGGACATGAAATTATTTTATTCTGATATTTATTACACCCATTTGACTCCTTTGCAATAAAGTTCAAAATTAGATCCAGGCTGAAAATTATCTAACAAATGATATCATTTGAATCACCTAATTAGATGGGACAATCTGATGGAGGAGGAGGTTTAACTCCCATAATAAGACAAAAATATAAAATGTCATCTCTGTTGGGAACGTCTCTGCCGATGTACATGCAGACAGAGAAGGAAGGGGACGTATTTCACAGGACATAATTATAGTTACTGCGTATGTGATGTGACACGGCTATTAGTAGAGTCTTCTTAAAGGTGCTGCATGTCAAAATGTTCTCATTAATCCATTTCAATATATTACTAGTGAGCATGTACTGTATAATTAAATCAACATGGGTTAAAGCTATACACTGCAGTCCTTCAAGTACGAAAAATCTTATATGAGCAAACATTTTTGCAAATTACGGTAACTGACTCGAAAGTTTTAGATTTTTTTTTAAGAAATTGCAATTTAAGGCGGCACAAAATTATTCTTGTGAGTATGAGTTAATCTCTCAATCCTATAGTTTTCCTGTTGTGAAAGACGTGTCTTCGACTAAGAGGGTGGAGGATTAGTGATGAAATTACAGGGAAGCTGTAACTGAGCTCCCCTGTGTTTTGGGCCACAAGTTCTCACTCCCAACTCGTCAAATACGACAGCTCAGTGGCTCTATGCGTCAAACTTTGACTCTCTAGGTACCCCTCTAGTGTCAGTTTTGGACGTGCAGGGCTGCCTCTAGGGGCCGTAGTAATTATGATGGGAGGAAAGGTGGAAGTCAGGTGACGTAGTATAAAGAGCAACAAAGTCTGCTTAGGGAGGAGGTCGGGGTGGATGGATGGGTCAAACAAACACAGGACTTTACCTCAGGAGACCGCTGTTCGTGTCACGAGTAAAACCAAAAGTCAATGTTGACGTATTTTAAGTTGCGTAACGTACTTGACGTAGTTGTATCATGTATGTAATGTAGTTAACTTACTTACTTAACTTAAGTTACATAACAAACATACATATTTTAATGCAAACCACCATATTTTCCTAAACCTAACCAAAGTAGTTTTGTTAACAAAACCTAATCAAGTAGTAACATATTGTACTTAAAGCTATATAATAAATAATAAATAAATAAAGAGTAGCCCAGTGTTGCCAACCCTTTTCCAATGAAAGTAGCTAGCAGCACTAGCTTGTGATGTAATGAGAATTTCAACAAATACAACAAAAATGTCTTTGAATAATATTACCAACCCTAGCTAATTATCTTTTTTTGTGATTGGTATTACCAATTACTATTGCAATACAATTATTACAGGTATTACACTAATATTACCCTATGAGTATTGTGAATGCATTAAACTAATATTACCTCATTATCATTAGTACATTACCTTATTATTACACCTATATTAAAACTATTATCCATTTTTTTCCAGCTAAGAAATCATTCTTTCAAAGATTTTTGACAGCAATTTTGTTTGTGTACCCTGTTATTATTATCATTATTATTATGGAAATATCATATGTGTTTCCAGGTAAGAAATCACAGCATTCAAAAAAAATATTTTTTGAGGGCATTACTTTTGTGGAAATGAAGTATTACACTGATATTACACTTGAATAACATTAAACAATATTTCCTCATTATTGTTACATACCATATGTTACCCCTCTTATCCATCAAAGTATTAGCCCCTCCTTATTATTGACTCAACCAATACTCTCTCATTTTAACCACATTATTACTAAAACAAATATTATCCTGACATAAATTGATTATTGTGAGCAGATTGTTATCCCACTATTACCATATTATTGATACGGTCTGCCTTCATATGTTTTCATCCAGATACCCTCCTATTTTTGTTTCCTTATTAGTCTATTATATTGACTAGTATATATTGCATATTGCCACTAGTCTCATTATTATAACCAAGATAATGCCAGCTAAAACATTTAATGAACAAATGGAAAGTAAGACGACTGAGAAAAGAGAAATTAAAAAAAGGAAACCATTTTCAATTAGCATTCTTACAGGTGTTCGATGTTTCTAAACAAAGAAAAGCTTTTTATATAAAGAAACATAATAATAATAATAATTATTATTATTATTAATATTATTATTTTTTGTATTATTGATTCACTTATTTAAGGTCAACCACTTACTTTAAAGTCAATGCTGTTTGCTTTTATTTATTTTTTATTAAATGCAATTAAAATAGAGCACCAGCATTATTTATATCTTTGCTGCTTTTAGTGTCTAGATGTTACTTTGTATCCACTCCAACAACTTTAGTTCCATCCATTGTGTCAACAGCAGTAATACTGACTGAAAATGTATTTACTTAAACCTCTAAAATGCATCTAAAATGCATCTAAATCATGGTCAAAGATCTGTGTGCTATCCATCATTGTGGCGACCGTGTCATCAGTTCACTTTATTTGGTTTGGATGAAAATAATGCGGATGCCCAGAATCTAGACGCTGTGCACAGTCACTTAAAAAAACTAATTAAGAACGCATTCAGTTCTTTGCATCGGCACACCAGCTGATTACTGCTGCTGGTTCAGGCCAGGTTTTGTCATTTCTACCTTGGCCTTGTATGTGTTTTAAGCCCTGCGGCTCTTTGGTTATTTTGTGTGTAAAGAAACACAGGTCACCACGTACCAACACATTAATTGAAACAAATTGAATTTCGACATGAACATAAAATGACTCATTGAAATGAGTCATCAAGAAAGCTTTTGATAGAGTTGTATATTACTTTTGTGAGCGTGTCAGTGCGTGTAAGGTTATTAGGTCATTGTTCAGTCTGATTATAATGCCCTGAGAGGCAAGTGAGAAAAAAAAAGTGCATTTCAATTAAATTCAATTTTTTATGACTTAATAACAGGTGAAAAAAGTTCCTACTTTTCTAACTTTTTTTTTTTTTCATCTGTGAAAACAGATGTATTTGTTTCTATGTTTTAAAAAATGGCTCCGGTCATGTGAGCGGTGCTTGGTATTCCCTCAAGATAGCTCAACATGGCTGCCGGGTCACAAACTTTCTCATTTTGCAGCTAAACAGTACACTACAAGATGATTCTGAAAACATTTGCGGAGAGAAATATGCATTGCAGTAACAGAATATTGATTCATATCTGATCAGCGCAGACTGGACAGCAGACCTCAGATCAGCAGACTCCAGGTCAGCCCTGACTGCTTGTTTTCCTCCGGTCTGTGAAATCTTGCAGATGCCGTTAGGAGCACCGGAGGACACAGAGGCACATGTTTTTTTTCAGGTTACCTGTCTCATGTACTACTGTCAGGATATAGCGATTATATATACTATATACTCTAGCGTTTTATAAAAATAACTTTTTTTTTTATCATATTTGCTCCAGTCTCGCCTTGAGCTTTAATATAGTAGTGTAATTTCACCAGCCTCAATGTTCTTTTGCTTTTTATTATTTTAGACTCTACCATTATTAAATACCAGCTTTTACATACTTTTTTTATGTACATATGTATTTTTCATTGTCCTCAAATCCCATGAAAAGACCCAAAATATATCACACATTGAGGCATTGATTCAGACACAGTTTTATTTTTGTTTTAAGGGATTTGCTTTAAATAAAGAAAATCTAGAATTTTGCCAGCCTGAACCTTTAAAATAAGGGAATTAGGGAAACCAAAAAATGGGATGGTAACAAAAACGAGCACACTACTTTCTGCATTGAAAGAATGGACCAACATGAATGTACAATAATTCCAGGGGGCTGGAATAAGAATTGTCTAGAGATTATATTATGAATATCCCATTCCAGTGTAATACTATGTAAGTGTATAATTAATTTAGACTTGTTTTTATTCCGCTGGTCGTCTCTTAATTTCTAAATGAAACAATATAAAAGGAGAACAAGGGTGGCTTGTCTTTTAATAAAAGGTCCTATGACTCATTTACACATCAGTTAATCATCAGTGTATTCCTTATGAGATTAGCAGAATTATTAGAGAAGCAGAATTGGTGTAAACAAATGAAACAATCAGCAGAAAGGTTGGCGGCCTCCGCTAATGTGGAGGCTGCGGAAATAATTACTCACTGTGTTGATGCTCTTAAAGGAAAAACAAAACCACTAGAGAGTGGAGAGAGGAAGAGAGCAACGGTGTTTATGGGAAATGTGGTCTAGATTTAGCACTAACAATAAAACTGATGTGAGATAGATAGCCTTAGCAATTGTTTGCATTATTCATGGTAATTAAATTAAATTAAATTTGAAGATGATAGATGAGATTAAAATATGCAAACTGAACAAGGCGTCCTGGAGAACATAGATCATAAATTTGATGTCCCCGACACAAAGATATTTTCTTTCACGTTTTTACGTTACCTGAGGGCCATCATAGTTCTCTCGACACGCTTTTGAAACTGCGGTATTGTGAGCTGTAGAGTTAAAAATCGTGGTACCGCCAGCCGCCGTCTGACTTCCGTTGCTCCTAAAGTAGTGTAATTATGGTACGGATGGCCTCTGAGCGAGACGAACCGCGTTGCCACGGTTTTGCACTCGGCTGCTCATGTTACCGAAGTCTTGGAAAGGAAGCAGTGAGCGGAGGGGTACTCAGTTGGCTGCAATCTGCAACAACATCATTAGATGGTGCCAAATCATACACACTGTTCCTTTAATGGGAAACATTTGAGTATTTAGTGTTTAGTTCCATTGATGTTAATTTAACACAAATATATATAAAAAAAGATCAGGAAGTGACAAGAAATAATTTGTGATGAATAATTATTTCAAATAAAGTAAAAAAGAAAATCTTAGCAGATTGTCATTTTCATTTTCTTGTTTACTATTTAATTTTTTTTAAATAATTTTGCCAATGGAAAGCTACATTTCTTTAAAACAGTTATTTATGGTATAGGTACGGTGCGCCTGCCGTGCGCTCCTCTCAAACTCAACTTTTCAGCGCCAAGCAGCCAATCAAATCAAGCAAGAGGCGGGCTTCACTACTTGACCACTTCCTTTTCTGTTCTGATGCCGGTAGAGAGCTTTATTAATAAGTGATAGCTATGTTTGAAAAGGTTTATTTATGTATCTCTGAAGAGAGACAGTGCAGCATCCTGTTGTGGTGTGAGTGACCGTATGCGTTGTGTGTGTTCAATCTACCATGCACACTACAGAACATGGTGCGTTTCAGTGTGTGTTCAGTTTCATGTCTAGTCCTTGTCACCCAGCACGCACCCCCAGGCGCTCATCCCCCCTCCCACCCTCACCGTGTCGGTATGTATGACCCCAGGCAGCGGACGGCCCGCTGGGCGCTGTCTCGTGTTGGGAGCCCGGTAGTGTTCCCGGCCGTCCCCATACTGCTGCTCCCTGAACCAGAGACAACATGCTGACCCAGATTCCTGCCTCCTCTGTCTGAGCGGGTCCCACCTGTTTATGTATACAAACACACACACACACACAAACATGTACACACACACATGCACACTACACAGAAACGTGCACACACACGTGCGCACTACTCACACACACACGCTCACACTACACACACACACACACACACACACAAACATGCACACACACGTGCACACTAAACACACATACACACATCTGCACACACACACACACACTAAGGTCTCGTTTGGGCCCTCACTGCATTATAAAATAAAAGCACAACATAATAAAAGCACAACATCAACATAATCACTTCCTGTATTAGATTGTTTTGTCCATCTTTACACCGTCACTGTGTGCTCCCTCCACCTTGAGTGATGGAGATGCTTTCCAGCTCTCTCACAGTCACTTTTTGACCTGGTAAACTCA
>CAKALU010057983.1:0-15000 GCA_916700995.1 Hozukius guyotensis
GAGAGAGGAAGGGAGAGAAAGAGGTATAGAGTGGAGGTGTAAACATGATCAATCCGCTCCCAACTAGGTTCAGAGACAGACTTCCTCTTCACATTTTCAGCCTCAGTGAAGCGCAACGCTAGCTACCTCTTATCTGTCACGCTAGTTTGAAGCCTCACAAACATATACACACACACACATATATACACCACCATATTTCAACACGCAGAACAGGCACGGATCCACATGCATAAACTCCTCTGCCTACCTGTAAATCCTCTACACACACACACAAATTCTGATTAGAAAACTTGTGCAAAAAACATCCTTGAGAACACTTTAATCCGGCACTCATCCCTACCAGCCACAAATACATGAAAAAAAATTATAGAAGCACAAAACAAAACTCTGACCACTGCAGCTCCACACTCGATCAATGATATAAATGACGCATCGCGTGGTGATGATCTGTCATGATTTCAACCAGTGCACACACTACCTGGGAAAATTCCCCCACAATGAAGGTTTATCATAAGTGTGTGTCAATTCAAATAATGGTGAACTCTCGACGTCAGTTTCTATTTGCCAACTATCAGTTCAGTGTGGGAGGATCAGCACTGGATCATTTATCTAGATTGTGAGCGAGCCAGTGTCCAAGTGGCGCGCGGTGATCTGTCAGGACAATGAGCATGTTAGTGTCCACTCCAAAGTGGTCATTAGATGTAGGAGGCCATTATTTAAACCCTGACCGAGTCAATGTCCTTACTGGGATCATGATTTACTTACCTAGTGGCATTGATTAGGTGAAGAGTAATAGTGCTGAATGACTATGCTTTTAGCCGATACAAGATTCAAAGTATCACTCGTGATCCGGTCTATACAGTAGTCAGTAGTTTTGGTCTTATTCACAACTAACGCTTTACATCATCTCAATGTTCAAACGTTAATGTTTTTTTTCACTTGCCCAGTCGGCAAGTGGGTCAGAAATGTACTTGCCCAAAGAAATTGTTTTACTTGCCCCTATACAAATACTTTTATTTATTAGCAGCTATCAAATGACAACAAAGGCCAAAAAGTTAAGTGTCATGTTTAATCTTTATTTACGTAAATTAATCTGGAGTTTCGCCCACATCCTCTAACGCCACCCAACGAAACTCCTGTTTTCAGGATAATTGAAATGCTTGCTTGCACTTCAGCTCATAAAATTTGTCTTTACCCGCCGCCATTTTCTCCCAAGTGCCCAATCGGTACTGCGCATGTACAACTCTCAAAAGAGATGAGAAGGAAGTGAGATGGCTAACTCTTTAGCTACTTCCATCATCAGCATCCATCATTTTCTTTGTACTCAACTGTCAGCATCTTTCAACCTGAATCTTCTTCATACACAAAAACGCAACTAAACAGCAACTAAATAATTTCTGTAAACAACACCATCCATTTTGGCTTCCCTCTTTTTTTACCCCCTATAATAACACTACAACACACCACCATCTCATGCTGTGTTCTCCACCATTGACGGGGCTCCACTCATACAACCACAATCCATCCCTTCTTACTCACCGCTGAATTCTGGCACTGGATGGAGGTGCTGTTGAAGCGCAGGGCGGGCACATTGTGGGTCACCCCCTGGATGTGGAAGACGCACTCGTAGTTCCTCTGTCCTGACTGAGGCTGGGGCAGGTTCTTGGCAGCTAGTGTGATTGGCTTCGTCACCCCGACAGGGATGTAGATCTGGGTTGAGGGAAGGATCTGAGGGCAGTCCTGCAGAATGACAAAAAAATAGATACTTTAGTTGTTTTTTTAACCCAAAAGGAGACAGTTACGGAAGAAAATATAGTCAGAAGAGCAAGCAACAAAGCACAAATAGCAGTAAGATAAGACAAGGGGTGATGAAATAAATCACTTGTTTGTTGATAAGTAAAGAAGAGAGAAAGCCGTGGGTTACATATTTGACTTCACGCCAGATTTGCCACAACACGCTCAGCTTAAAGAGCTGTGCCGTGATGCACTGCTCACATGTGTTACAGGCTTGTGCAACACTCCCACTGGCCTTGCACCAGATCGAAATGCTGCACGACAACACTTGAGCCAGAGAGCTTTTCATACGCAAGTTCTCAAAAGATTATCTACCCAGTAAAACTATTCGCATCACAACAGTGCTGCGTTGTTATGGCAGAAAGACAGGCTCCAGTGTATTGTGTCCATGTGTGGAGTGCAGTAATGAGCTCATGAACTTTGTGTTTGTGTGTGTATGTGTGCGCATCGGTCACTGATAATGGCCAGAGCTGACAGGGTCTTGTTTAGATCATCTGGAAGCAGCCCATCAGCTGGCTCACACCACTGGAGTGCACCACCCTCGAGGTGTGTGTGGGTGTCCTTGCATTGATGCATATGGACAAATAACTTTCTTAATGTACAGTTGGCTTAATGTGCGTCTATGCTTGCACATGTTCACTTTACTGAGGCAGAATAAGACTGGACAGTCCGCTCAGTATGTAATGTTTCCGAGATATGCATGTGTGCATGTGCTGGAAGGAATGAAGTCATTACAGTGTTCATGCCATGATTTGGCAGCGACGCAGATCTCGTCAACACTGAGCGAGAGAGAGAGAGAGACAGAGAGAGAGAGAGAGAGAGAGAGAGAGAGAGAGAGAGAGAGAGGGTGGGTGACAGATCTTATACAATATGAGTTAAAGCTTGGGTGGAACTAAACCCACCCTGTGCCGTAGTGTTTGAGCCAAAAGGATAACAAACCAGATCACTGCTGACAAATCACATATTTTACAACCTAGAGACACTGTTAAGTGACTCATATAATAAGAGACATGTGGCAGCCGGAGAATGTTTTTTTCATGTGAGGAAAAAAGGGCCTTGAAAATGTGGACTTGATTCTGATCAATCATTCACCTAAAGAAACCCAAATACATATTTCAGCTGAGTTTAAAGAGGACCTATTATGCTTTTGTGCTTTTCCCTTTTCCTTTAATGTGTTATGTATATTTTTTGTGCATGTACAATGTCTGCAAAGTTACAAAGCCCAGGCCAAAGGAAGTTACTCTCCCCCACAGAAACACTGCTCCTGAACAGCCTGAAACGCCTTGCTTGAAGTCCCGTCTTTTCTTCCACAATGTGGTGATGTCACCAAGTAACACATTTGCATAATACCCTAGTTTGGCACACCCTCAAACAAAGCTAGTTAGAGTGGAGTTTGAGCGGAGTCTAAAGAGTTTGGTTCGGTTGACCAATCACAGCAAAGTGTTGCCAGCTGACCAATCAGAGCAGACTGGACTTTTCGGGAGGGCGGGGCAGGAGTTCAAACAGAGCGTTTCAGACAGAGGGTGAAAAGAGGAGCTGCAGCACAGCCGGTATGAGAAAAGTAAAGCGTTTTTTTTAACATTAAAGCAGGTAAACATGTTCTAGTAGAAACCCAAAATACAAGTATGAACCTGAAAATAAGCATAATAGGTCCTCTTTAAACAAAAAAAAAATCTTCATCCTTTGTCTAGTCAAAAATCTAACAAGATCTATATAACAAGAGTGCAGAAGAGCCTGATATTGACAGTGTTGTCCCATCCAGTTGCAGGATAGGACAACATGTTGACAAGTCAGAAAAGCTTAGGATAGGAAAACATCGACCAGATCCTTCTAAAATATTCACTGCACATCCTCCACTTCACTTCTTGTTGTAGCTTTTCCTTTAAGCAGATAGCTGGCTCGCTGTCAGTGAATTTTTCTTTCCCCTCCTCTCCTCTGAGCTGTTGTACATTAGAAGCTACAGCGCGTCCCCGGGGCCTGAACACAATGCTGGAGTTTGTTCATTAGGCTGCTTAGCCCTGGCCTTGTGTGTCTGATCACACACAAACACATGCATAACACATAATGAGAGAGGGGAATACTATAGGAGGAAGAAGCGGGCTACAGGAGACCTGGTGTATAATCAACTAGGAGGAAGGTGGGTGAGGGCGAGGTAGGGAATGAAGAGAAGAAGGAGGGGGAAATGAAGGATGGTTGGAGACAGAAGGAGGAAATGAAGGGAGTGGAGAGAGAGAGAGAGAAGGGAAGTGAAAATGATGTAAGACAAAGTGAAGAAAGAGTGGAGGGAAAAGCAGAGGAGGCGAGTTTAACTAGGAACAGAGCAAAGTGAAACGGGGAAGTCAGAACAAAAGACAAGAGACAGGGGGAAGACATTTTAGAGGAATGCCTGGATCCCTCTGCACCTTTTCTGTCTCTTTACTCATCCTACTATCCATCCTCTCCATCCATCCTACAGTCAAAACCACGTACCAAAGCCCCCCGACAACATCCTACTTAATTAACAGCCTGGAGCCTCAGACGACGCTGGAAAATTGATGGAGAGGGCCAGAGATGGCGAGAGAGAAAGAGAGAAAAAGAGAAAGAGAGAGAGAGAGAGAGAGAGAAAGAGAGAGAGAGAGAGAGAAGAAAGCAGAGATTGATTTGCACTTGTGGCTTTTGAAGTCCTGCCTCAGTAAAAATGATGCTCGTGTCAAAAGCTGTGGGCTTGCATTGTCAAAGGTGCCACGAGAGTCAAAAAAAAAAAGAGAGAATGTTTTGAGCATCCTGCTGCTAAAGCTAACTTGTAGACGCCAGTGTGTCAGAAGCTAGCATAGCCTCTAGCGCAAGCTGCAGCTAACCAATGTTTTATTCATCCGTCTATTGACTTTGTGTCAGCTCAGCTGTCTGATTGTCGTTTTCTCTGGCAGTCCCCTTTCCTTGTAGTATCCCTTTCCTTCATTCAGTCATCTCAAGGTAAATATCGCAGTAAAAAAAAAATCGAATAATAATGGAATTAATACAGTTGTCTCATGTGCAATATGTAGATATAAATTGCTCTTTACAGTAACAGTACCATACCAGGAGACAGATTTTCTAGGAAATATGTAAGAGAATAAAAGTTAGATGGCTTGCCGCTTTATAAAATGAATCAGAACTCCACAGTTTGCATCAAAGACTTTAAAGGTGTTTTGAAGTGGGGATGTATGAGGTACTTACCCATAGTCAGTGTATTACCTACAGTAAATGACGGAAGCAGACAGGAGTTACCACACGGATGCAAAGCAATGTACAGCTGTGGACAGGGACATCAGCAAAACGTATTTTGGCCACCTAAAAAATATCAGTTAAAGTTACGCTATATTTTGAATATTTTCGCTGGTTTACCTTGCCGTGAGACAGCTATACAATCATGTTTCAGACGAGGAATTGAAGCCGTTATTTTTGCTCTCCCCAAAGCAACCAGACTCCATTGAAAAAAACAGCAATTTTACCTCACAGAATATGGGAGTTGCTGCTGTACTGCTGCCTCGATCGGTTAGTTTGTTTGTGTTATTTTGTGACTTTGGTTAGTTCGGATACACCAAAGTCACACAATAACACAAACAAACTAAGAGATCGAGGCAGCGATAGACCAGCAACTCCCATGTACTGTGAGGTAAAAGTAAAAATTTTTTCAATGGAGGCTTTGGCGAGAGCATAGATGGATACAACCGCTTCAGTTCCCTGTCGGAAAGGGCTGTCTGACAGCAAGGTAAACCGGTGAAAATATTGTAAATACTGTATAGCGTTCACTTAAACTGATATTGCCGTCCCTGTTCACAGCAGTACATTGATTTGTTATTGTGCGGTAACTCCTGTCTGTTTCTCCAAACTGAGGGCGTGCTGATTGTCATCTACTGTAGGTAATACACTGACTATGGATAAGTACCTCATACAACCCCACTTCAAAACACCCAAACTATCCCTTTTAAGTCTTTAAAGTCTTATTATGGCAACGCAAGCCAATAGTAAGTGAACCAGTGCTGGGATAGCTCATTGATGCCATGTTGCAAGAGTTCAAAACCCTACTGTACGAAACCCCAATTACAAGATCGCGCTGCCCTCCAGACAGACTGGAAAGGGGTTCTGGGAAAGAGATGGAGGTAGGCAGGGAGGAAAAAAGAGGAGATTGAGGGAAAGCGGGAAGGATAAAGGGAAAAGTGCTCTGCAGAGAGAAACCATTTCATCAGTATTTGTGACAGGTGCCAAAACAGTTCAAAGCCGGCATTAGGGCTACAAAGTGCAGAGTACATTGAAACAATATTTCAGCGGGGGGATTCGTTTGAAGCTGGAAGAGAACTTTCTTCTCTCTTTTTTTCACCCCCGTTTTCCTGACTTCTCAGCTTTCACTTCATCTGTTGAAGACGGATGCTGTGGTTTCCTTGGCCAGATGTGACACTTCAGGAGGACCAACAGAGGAGGAAGCGAGAGGAGAGTGTGTGTGTGTATGTGTGTGTACTATATCGGTGGGATAGGGTGTGTGCCGTGAATGGCTCAGGGATGGATGCAGGTATTAGGTGAGCTGGGTTAGGGTTAGAATAAATAACCAAATGGCGATTTTAGCTTTTCTCTACACACAAATGCAGCAGAGCAGGACCTGTTTTTTTTTTTTGCACAGAACAGCAGCTCGCTGCATTATAAGGTTCACTCTGTCTACTATAACCAGTAAGAGCCTTTTATAGTAAAGCTACATGTGCGCGTGAAGTGGAAATGATGCGTGAAGGAACGCACGCCACAGATGGTTTCTCCGCACGCGAACACGGCACGAAAACATCTGCTCTATTTTGAGATTCTGATCACTGTCTTTGCATTCTGACATCTTCATAAGCATTTTTTAATACCAACAGATGTGGATTCTGTAGCAGAGAAATGCCTTTGCCAAATTTAAATTCTTTGTATCTGAGCGCACAAACAAACACCTACTATTAACTGAGAAATAAGCTCTCACGCCCAGGATTGGACTGGGTTGTAAAAGTGTGTATTTTGTACCTGAATGAGTGTATATGTTACAAAGTGTGTGTTTATGATGGCGGATTTCCAAGTCTCCAACTTCTGTTCAAAGCCAACTACCCGGAGGGTTTTCTTTACCTCTCTCTGTTTGTTTTCCCTCAAAGGCTGCTGTTAGCTTTGCTGCCTAAAGCTAGTGCTGCCGTTCCCATTTGTTAACAGTAAAGGCATATATAATTATGTAGATTATTAAGATGTGTTGTATATATTAGCTTACTGAAAATTTCCTGCATACAGAAAAAGAGGAAATATTTTAAAACAAGCCATTATTCCGAACAAAAGTATTCTTACAATGTTTGGCCTATATTTGTTGACATCTTACTGCCGACACCCAGATGCCAGTTTTGATTGAACGTCGCCATGAGCTTTCTCAAAGCAGAGCAGCTGTCGTTCTAGGTCAAGCCTGTTTCGAAAATATTCCTTCCTTCATTTTCAATGCACTCTGATGTGTACCGCACCTACTTGTTCCACACCAATTGGAAGAAGAAAAAAAAAGTATAAGAAAAAAAAATTAATAAAACAAGTGCTCGGCGGGCGGATGAGATAATCTCTACTCGCAAGCGAGCAAAACACCTTTTAACATTCGCCAAGAACTGATAATGAGACATGTGCATGTGTGTGTGTGCATGCAGATACGTAGAAGGTGAGAGATTAGATGGAGGTTGGGTGGAGGGGTTGGAGGATGAAGACGAAAAGCAGGGCGGGATGCTGCTATATAAATAAATAAATGTATTAAAGAGCCAAAAGAGTTCTGAAGGCTTTGGCGTAGCCTGACAAGATATAAATTAATAAAGCTCCAAAAACACTGCGCATATGTAATGAGGCGGGTGTCTGGTCGTTTTTTTTTTAAGACTACCAGACCCCCCCCCCTTCAAGTCCATCCATAATTAATTAGCCGCCTCTGTGATGTGGGGACTATAGATCAGGGAGGAGAAAAAATAACACGCTAAATAATGAAGTAAAGCGATATGGGGAAGCCTTAAGGGAGAGATGAGATGGCATGGGTGGTCACAGAGGAGCGAGGGGGGCACACTGGTACAAATAAGAGGGACAGTGTGTGTGTGTGTGTGTGTGTGTGTGTGTGTGTGTGTGTGTTTGGGTGTGTGTGTGTGTGTCACAGGGGCCTGACAAAGGGGTATATGAAGAGTGTTGAATGCTCCCCCTTCGCCTGTCGACGTGCCCCCCAGGCCTCGTGACAGAGGGTCTCACGAAGAAACCAAAGAGCCGTCTGCAACCTTGAACTGAAGAGTCCCATCTACTCCTTGTTGTGATCCACTATACATTAATATTATATTACAATATATGGATCTTTTTATCCAAAGTAACGTACATGACATAAGACTCCAATGGGAATGAAGCCTTTGTAAGGACTTCCAATGAACTAATAAATAATGCCGGGCAACAGGGGTGGGAATCACCAGAGACTCCACGATAACATATTGTCCTGTTACTTTAGTCAAGATATGATTTTTTTTTTTATTGCAATTTTAAACATTTTGCGATATATTGACTATTGCGATAAGATATATTGCGATTTATTACCTTTTTTTCAAATTATATAGTTTGTCAACATCTTTTTTATCTAATAAGATACAGTTTTCACTCTGTTCATCTCAGAGTTTTCATTCACATATCTTGAGGTCAGAGGTCAAGGGACCCCTTTGAAAATGGCCATACCAGTTTCTCCTTTGTAAAATTTTGCGCAACTTTGGAGCGTTATTTAGCGTTCTTCCCAACAAGTTAACATGACATAGTTAGGATTATGATTTTTAGTTTCATAGGATACCAGTATCATCCCTCTAGCTTTAACAACCTCTGAAATACAGAAGAGTGGCCGGGATTGTTAAGAGGTTAATATTTTATATAATAAAAGATCAAAACATGACGTCTGTGTATCGATACAATATTGCCGCGCAAAATATTGCGATATTATGCTGAATACATTTTTCTCCCCCACCCTTACTGGGCAACCAATATGATAATCACATGAAATATGATCAATTAAACTGTTTTTGCATCAGATTTGAGCTACTTTATGGCCCCTGAAACAACACATACAAACACACAAACCAAAATGGAGTTTTTCTCCTTCCACCGGCCATTTTTGTGTTCTTATGGATATGAAGTGTAAATATATACAAACTACAGAGAAGAAGAAGGAAAAACTAAAGTATAAGTGTGCTGTGAGATGATGGCTAACTCAGACAGCATGGTGAAATAATGAGACGAGACAAGGCGTACGGCTGGTCGATTTCTAGATGAGAAGAATCAGTTTTTGATAAAAAAAATAGCATATATTGTACCGAAGTAAATGATAACGACATTTTTATTGCATTTCCGACCACATTGTTAATGTAAGTCTGCTTCCAAATCATTCCTATAATTAATATAAGCATGTAATATCGTGTCATACATCACAATGTCAAAGCCAGGACCACATGTTCCCTCCTCTGCCGTTTACCAGCTGGCCAGCAGCCACATGTTCCTTTAAGTGTGTGTTTAGTGTGCGTTGGGACTCTTAGCAGCCCGACAAAAGCAAGACAAAGAAGCCTCCCCATTAAATCACTGGTAAAAGAGATTAGAAGGAGAGCATGTAGGCGTTCATCTATGTAAAATATAGGTTAAAATCTACAAGATATTGTGCACACATGTAAAAAAAAACAGTATACAAGTGTGCAATTATTATAAAAAGTGAATATCTACACGAGCTGCAGGGTGCGGTGCATACATGGAAGCACGTACAAAGTGTGTGCGTATGTGCACGCAAAGTTGAGGCGGGCTCATTAGCAGGCAGAAACCAGAAAGATGTTCTGTGACCAGCCAGACATTTACTGTTGGGGAGGCAGAGGGAGAGAGAGAGAGAGAGAGAGAAGGAGAGGAATAACTTAATAAGGCAGCAACATGTAGAACAGTGCAGGAGCGACAGAAGTGAAGGAAGAAAAGGGACTTTGAACCTTGAAAGGGACTGTGAGATTGTCCGCCCACGTCCTTCGTTTCCTAGCAGAGTGGTGATGCAGGGAGGAAGAGGAGACGGAGAGAGAGAGAGAGAGAGAGAGAGAGAGAGAGAGAGAGGAGGAGTAAATGGGAAAAGCGAGCGAGTGCAGAGGAATGAGGGAGCACAGAAAGGAGAGTTTGAATTAAAGCGAGATGCAGGCGAACGTGTGACATGAATGTTATTCAGCGAAGGATTATCAAAGTCTCACAGAGCAAGAGCTCGACTGAATCTACCTTCATATATGTTCTTCCTATACATACATACAGTCTCTGTGCTTTGATGCACCACCCAGGCACACATACATGTTGATTTCATCTCATAATCCCTTAATTTACAAGCGAGCAAGCTGCCAAACCTACACACTTTATCCCCTCGACGTAGACGGCGCACACAGTATGCTATAAAACAATAAAAAGCAGCAACGTGTGAATATTTTTTTCAGAGGGTCTTCTTCTTTTTTCTCCTCGTGGATTTTCATAGGGTGGAGGAGGGGAAGGGAGGGAGGGGAGGGGGGGGAGACTCCTGGCACCCTGTTATCATTCTAACCCAGATATGTCAGCAGCGATCAAACCTTGTGCTTTTCAGCTTTTCAAAGACAAACCTTGATTTCAGAGGTAGATTCGCTCTCCCGTCTGCCGCCGATGGCTCTTCCCTGCACACAGCGTTTCAGCGCTAACGTGCACGAACACTGGTTTTTGTTATCAAAGAGAGGTGGACATACACGCCAAAATGATCTAAACTTACATCTGGTGTGTAGCTTTGCTTGACAATTAACTCTCCGCAAAATTTACTGTACATTTCTATTTTTCCTCCAGTGTTAAAAGATTGGTCATCAAGAGTGAAAAGGTTTACTGAGAGTTTTAGGACTGCAACTAACGATTATTCTCATTGTTGATTAATCTGCTTATTTTCTCGATTAATCGATTAGTTGTTTGGTCTATAAAATGTAAGAAAATGGTGAAATATGTCAATCAGTGTTTCCCAAAACCCAATATGATGTTCTCAAATGTCTTGTGTTGTCCACAACTCAAAGATATTCAGTTTACTGTCATAGAGGAGGAAAGAAACCAGAAAATCTGAGAATTTTGACTTTTTTTTCTTAAGAAAATTACTCAAACCGATTAATCGATTATCAAAATCGTTCCAGATAGTTTGCAAACAGCCCACTTGCCATTTTGCTGCAGTATTCCTTCAGAAAAAAGAACAGAAACCAGATGAACGAGCCCAGAAACACACTGATTTGTGCCACTGAGAAAACAAACAAAGAGAACAGCGCAGACGTTTCAGTTTCTCCATGACCTGTGCCACAATCTATCCCACTGTGCTGAGAACATAATGCTTCATTCACACTTCACACACTTCCTTCTTTTTAAGACGCTGCCTGCAACTAAATAAGCTACTTCTGACTAGATGTGCCGAAAAACAAACAAAGCTATGATACATAAACTGGCAGCATAAAATTAAGTGTCAAAATGTACTCAAAGTACGAGTTGCATGACGCAATATATCGCTACTGCCAGGCTTATTTTTAGGTGACGCCATATATTTTCATCTACTGCTCAGTTTGTCAGAGAAAAGGCAGCTTCAGAGTGTCGTCTGTAGGAAGTAACAATGCCGTCAGCCACTAGGAGGCAAATGAATGAATAAATTACTTCTTCTTCTTTCTGGATCTGTGAGGTGCTTTGCATTTTAAAAAATAATGTTAAGCCGTTATGTGGTGGGGAAAATAAACCCATTTTACGGTCTTTAAGGCAATAAATTCAGACTATATAAAAACTTGGTGATACCCAGCGCTCCACTGGCACCAGTGTCCATCTCAGTGTCTCCAAAGCTTGTATGTCACTGACCATCCCGGGTTTCCATGGGAGTGCAATTGTGTCAGTTAAATGGAGGATGGAATAAAAATCCGTGCGGCCCACTTTACTAAAACAGCACGGTGAAAAGCCCGACATGACAGAGACAGTTAGCTGCTCTTGTGAGATTGGACGACGCAGCACGCCACAGGTTTTTTTCTCCTCACTCTTTCTCTCTCTATGCCTCTCGATCGCAGCAGGCGGTCGCTGTTTCTCAATCACACTCTCTTTCTCCTCCTCAGCTCCGCCTGCACTTTTCAGTTTGTTTTTCCCTTCAGCTCACTTTACAGCGTTATTCATCTGTCTCCAGCTGCCGTCATCTCTTTCTCTCAGTGACTCGGCATTTATCTCTTCCTCTCTCTGACACACACACACGAGGGGTTGATGGTGAAAATGCAATATTCATCCGTGTTCACCATTAGCCGGGGCTGACTGGGAGGGCTGCGGAAATGAGGATTTCATAAAGCCTGAATAATTAAACCAGCGAGACCCGTCGCTGACACATAGAAACACTCGCACGGACACGAACGCTAAAACACACTCGTGCACGGCCTGCAAAACCTGTGTGCATCTATCATGTCATCATATCCCTGTGTATGAGTTTGTGTGAGTCTTTGCTTCACGTTAGCTCTTCATTAAGCTCGAACTGATGTTGTATTCATCGCTGCAGCCAGCATGTTGGCATAGCTGGTGCCTTGCCGGGTGGCATAGCATTCGGTGTTATTATAGTAAACTAAAACTGAAACTAAAATGAAAATAAGCAGTGAAAAATATTGTTAGTAAACTCAAACTAAATGAAAACTATATCCTTTAAGAAAACTAAACTGAAACTGTATTTTCTGGTTAAAAAATTATAATTATATATGAATTTAAATTCATTTCAGTTTTAGTTTATTAACTATAATATATCACTACCGAAAAACAGAGACAATGCAAATTTGTGTCAACTCTCGTGACATTGAACCACAGAAATTGAACCGAGTTGACCTTCCAGGACACGACGCTATGCCGCAATTGCTTCACATCGGACACTAAAGTAACGCGGAAATTGAACATTAAACGTTTAGCCATTCTTAGACAGTTCTCCAACCATGTATTTTGTATGTAGCTACATACTTCTGAGACATATATATATATTATAGACAACTGTAAAACCTTTCTGAAAAACTGAAACTAAACTAATTTCAGCAAACGCACTGTGAAAACTAACTTAAACTAAACCCAAATGAAATCAAAAAGGTAAAGCTAAAGTGAAATAAAAACTAATTGTAAAGTCAAAACTATTCTAACCTTGATAGGATTACATCACGGAGAGAATAACCTAGCAGCGATGTTGCGTTTGCCCATTGCTGAGCTCAACTGCTTCACATTTTCTCAATGTCATATAAGGATTAACACTTTTCAACCAATTAGACCAAGAAAGCGTCCTTCAAATCTGCATTAAAGCAAGCTGCGTTTGCTAAACTCCACCCTCTTCCATAGCTGTGTGCCGTCCTTGTGTAGTTGTCCACTAAGCACACTTCTTAGGGTACGACAGGCTGGTCTCTCCACAGTGTCTCCAAGCCAGGGCGACAGACCCTGCACTACCTTCTGCTGGTTACACGATGCGAGGATGCTTCTACATTAAGTGAGGGAATTTTAGCTAAAGCTTCTGAAAAAACATAAGCAAGAGCTGGAGGAGAGGACAAAAAAGGAAGATAAGCTGCGGGACGGTGGGGCTAAAAATAGCCACAGAGAGACGGAGAGATGAAACATCTGCATGCATATGTGACAGACCGTGCATGTGTGTTAGCCTACAAAACACATCTGTGTGTGTGAGTGCACACAAGGGACAAAATCCAGATCTCGCCTTTTTCTTTCCCTGATACAAACAGTGTGATCGAGCGGGAAGTACACACACACACACACACACAGGAGTAGAGCGTGACTGAGGGGCTGAATCACATTACTTAAAAAACGCTTACACTCCTCAATTCACCCCATTGTTCTCTTTTAACAAATTAGAGGGATGTTCGGGAGGAGTTTGCCAAAACACCTGATACAATCCCTCTCTGATTTCCCCGAGGTGGAAATGTGATTATTGACTCTTGGACGAGCGTCTGAGAAGTTTCCTGAGAAAGTTCAAGGGTTGTCAGAAGCAGTTTGAACAGCTAAAGGAGGTGCACCGCTACCAAACCAAATCAAGGGTTAAGCGCTGGACGATCACGGCCAGACTAAGAATCCATCTGGCAAAGAAGCCATGTGGTTACTTCACCCTGTCGCCTCCACTTCCTCTCCATGTTCCCTCCATTTCTCCCTCCCTTCCCTTCAACCATGGAGTGCATTTAGAAAAGAAGTTGCGTCACTCTGGATGTAATCTGCCGCTTGTTACTGCCAGGCCTCTCTGCCCTTGTCTTTGTTTTTCTCCTTGCCTTCTCTCTCTGTTTACATCTGGTCCCAATTACAGCACCTCTGTCTGTCTTTGGTTTGAAATAAATGAAGCACAGGAAGGACTGCATTGTTTCGGAGAACTGCATGGGGGATATTGCGTCCCACCTCCACCCATTTTCTCATTTAGTTGCTCCAACTTCCCAGCATTGTTTCGGTTTTATTAAATATGACTTAGGCACGTGACCTCTTAATATTAGGCAGAAACACATGTGTGGGTGTTTGTGTTTACGCGTGTACAGCTACATGATGCGCTTAAGTAGAGAGAGGAAATAAATGGACTAGGGCTGTCAAAGTTAGCAAATTAATTTTAACGGCACTAATTTCTTTAACGCATTGACGCAATCGATCTTTCGGAGGTTGTAGCGTGCTCAGATTTAAAGCTAGAGTGAAGATACTGTCATCATGTGAAATTAGAAAAACCTAAAGAATCCATTGGTACCAACCATGTCATACTATCTTGTCACAATGGAGGCTAAATAATGCTCCAAACTTACGCTAAATTTTGGCGAGGAAAAACTGGCATGGCCATTTTCAAAAGGGTCCCTTGACCTCTGACCTCAAGATATGTGAATGAAAATGGGTTCTATGGGTACCCACGAGTCTCCCCTTTACAGACATGCCCACTATTTGATAATCACATGCAGTTTGGGGCAAGTCATAGTCAAGACAGCACACTGACACACTGACAGCTGTTGTTGCCAGTTGGGCTTGAGTTTGCCATGTTATGATTTGACCATATTTTTTATGCTAAATGCAGTACCTGTGAGGGTTTCTGGACAATATTTGTCATCGTTTTGTGTTGTTAATTGATTTACAATAATAAATGCATACATACGTTTGCATAAAGCAGCATATTTGCCCACTCCCATGTTGATAAGAGTATTAAATACTTGACGATTAATC